>FIZV01006992.1:0-12887 GCA_900050545.1 Trionymus perrisii | reverse complement strand
CAGAATTTCAGTAATTTTTTTGATTTTTTTCAAATTGTAATTTTTTCTAGTTTTCATTTTTTTTGAAATATTTATTTTTTCAAAACTTCAACTTTAATTTTTTTCTTCTAATTTTTCAAATATGATTTTTTTTTTGTAGAATTTCAGTCATTTTCTTGATCTTTTTCTAATTGTATTTTTTTTTGTTCTTATTTTCTTGAAGTTTTGATAGTTTTTTTCCTTTTTTATTTTTTTCAGAATTTCGGTCATTTTCCTGATTTTTTTCAAATTGTAATTTTTTCTAGTATTCATTTTTTTGAAATTTCAGTCATTTTCTTGATTTTTTTGTAAATGGTATTTTTTTCGTGAAATTTCGATTTTTTTTTTTAATAATTTGAACTTTTTTCAAAATTTTGATGAATACGAAGTTTTTCAATTATTTTTTACCAAATGTTAGGTATTTTAATTTAGTTAATTTTTAGTGTTTTGCCATTTTTTTATTTTGATCAAGTTTTTTATATCTTCCAATTTTGAAATTTCAATTTTCTTGCATTTTTTTCCCGATTCTAACTCTTTTCTCAAATTTTCAGTCAATGTTCATTGTGGATTCATTCTTTTTTCATTTTTCTTGTCATTTTACTTTTAAAATTTTTTCAATTCAAATTTTAAACAGAGATAATTTTTTACCATTTTTTCAAACTTTTGTGTTTTTTAAATCTTGAGTCAATTTTTTTCAAATTTTCTTCAATTTTGAATTTTTTGAATTTTTTAAAATGATTTAAAAAAAAAAAATCTTATTATTCGATTTTTTTGCAATTATTTTTTTTTATTTCACAACTTTTCTCAAATTTCTAGCAAATTTGGCATCATTGATGGTACAATTAGGTTTAAACCAAATTATGGAAAGGAAAATTACCTATTGTTTTTGAGAATCAACGCGATGATATGCCTAAAATGTGTCGATGGTATTTTAATCGGGATGGAAACTGAAAAGGACGACGATGACGTCATAATTGTGAACGTCGCGGTGGTAAATTGCACGTTGTACCGTGACGTCTCTGTTTCCACGTATCGTAATGTTACCTTATCAAAGTGGTAATTATTTTTTTTCTCGTTCCATCTGCGTGCTCAACTGCTTACGCGATGTACATACGTTTGCGAAGGAAGATGAAAATTCATTTCTGCGTAAGGAAATTGTGAGGATAGAGGCGAAGCCAACTAAGCAGGAAGAAATAAGGTCAACGGTACTGTACTATATTTTTAATTGCATACGAGGAAAGTTAGTTGTTGGCATTAATTAAAGATGAAGCTAAAGATGAGCTAATATTAGTACGCATTGGATGGTGATGGATGGGCCACCAAGGCAATGTGGAGCAGGGAGGCGGCCTTGCGCGATGAACAATTGTCATAATAATGAGAAGGAAAAAAATTATCTTATTGGAAAAGTTTTACGTGCATTTCCACGAGTGCTGAGGGAGTGGAGTGAAAATAATCGAGCTTTTCCCCAACAACTGTAATGATCAGTTTTTTTCTGTTACGTTCTTGCAAGAATGACCGCTACCCTCTTTTTATAAGTCCATCACGGTCGTATCGAACGGACAGGAGTAATAGTGAGGATATCTTGTGAAAGGGCGAAGAGTTGTGATTATAGCATATCGTGATACATGTGATGATATTGTTCGCTGGCATCGAAGGTATAATTTTGAAAATTTTATAAGGCTTTTCTGTTATGTGCACGTATATTGCTGCGATACGACGCGACGAGGCTTAGAATATCGTAGACTTGGGGAGTCAAAAGTGAGGGTACTTGTATCTAATATTCATTAGCAGAAATATAATGTACTTATAAACGAGGGAACATGAGAAAAAAGATGAGGAAATGTGAATAAATATGCGATAAAAAAAGTAGAAAAAAAGAAACAAAATACATATAACTTGAAAAGAGGTGTATCTTATTGATACTTATACGTATTATACCTTATTACAGAAAAATATGAACTTTCGACGCAGAAATGTAGTAGGGACAGAGCAATAATATCAAAAATCTCGTGTCTGGCAGATTTGACAGCAGCTCGAACAGCAACGTGCAGTTCCCTTCGGACCACATCTTTCCGTCTCTGTTTCTCTGCCTCTCCTGCTGTGTTATTTTTCGCTCGTTCCGGCCAGTTTGTTTTAATTAAATGGTTACTCGGTCGTTGGGTATTGTTGTTGTATTGATGAATTGGCGGCACGTCGCGCCGCACCGCACCTCACCACGATAGTAAACAGTAATGATATGGTGGATTATTCGTTGATGTTTTTCTGTGCTTTTGAACGAGATAATTATTATGTTGGTTGGTAGGACGAGCTGTGACTGTGAGTTGGTCAACGGATAGGAGATTCTTGTGTGAGGTGTTGGGGAGAATTAGTTTCAGGAATGTGCTTGGGATGCGTTGGACAGTTCAGGTTCAGATCAGATCCGAAGTAGAAGATATTATCTATATAACTCATATCGACCAGATTTTCAAATGTCGAATATCTAAATAAATCCAAAATTTAGACCTGGGTATGAAAAGAGAAAGAGAACACTTCTAAAAATTATTTTCCATCGTAAAATTAAGAAAATCATTTCGAGGATCTTTTTTTGATCATGGATCAGATCTATGCAAAAACTGTTGATTGGAAAATTCGAATCCGAATAATGAAGTCTTATTGATCTTTACGTCCAAAAATTCGGATTCATGATCTAAGTTCTTACGATTTTAAAACACCAAAAGTTAAAAGCACAAAAATGTGACAAATTAACTCATCTGTCCAACTCCAGATCAAATACTGATCATACCAAAATTCTTATTGTAATTACTCGATGAATTTTCCATCAATTTTGTTCAGCCTAATATTGAAGTCGCCTTTGTCGTGTCATTTGTTGTGTGCAGTAATTAACGAACTGTCGACAACTCGCCATGTACCTTTCGTAATCGCTGGAAGAACGTGTCGCGATGCTGGCATTCTTGTTGCGGTGTTATTATTGCTGGCAAAGGTGACGGGTATGACGATGTCGTTTTGTAAATGTGTATTTAATAGCGCAACAAAAATACGTGTTTGGATGTGCACAATTTGTACGCTCGTATTTAATTGTAAATGTACGTAAGAAGAATATAATGTAGGAGCAGCAGGAGGAAGAGGAAGAGAGCCAACGTGCTACGTGGTAGTGTTAATTGATGCAACTGTCCGCATCAGGTGGAATGATCTTGATGTGGCGAAGATGACAGAGGAAATTGCCAAATTGGAAAATTTTGCTGTAAAACTTCCCAAAGAAATTATTAGCATTCCTGAAATTGTATATTCATCGTACTGATACCTACATTGTAGTTGATTGCTAGGTACATTCTTTTCATTCCTCTTCACTTCGATAACATTTTGGAATCTCCTTTTGACGGAGAAGGGGGAGAGGCACCTGGGTTTCGTTTTAATAATATTTTAATGAAGAAGAAGAAGAAGAAGAAGCATATAGTAAATACGAAGTAAGAAGATAACATGATACATATAAGAAAATGACTCAGAAGCATGGCAAGGCAACTCACATACGCACACGATGACCAGTGACTATGATTTTATTGTTATCATTATCACCATCATCATTATCGAAATTGTGAGCAATCATGCGGAGAGGGGGGTTACAGGAAACCCGAAGATGAGCGAAAGAGAGAGACAAAAATACGATGTTAATTAGCGTAAATTGCGAAAACATTCGACACGATGATCGAATTGTACCAGCTGTTTCTTTATGTCATCCTCGCGCACCTCTCCCTCTGCACAGTCGTTTTCAAGCAGCGCCTGGCGCAGTCTTTGCGGCGGTCGCGGTTGCCTCCGCTGTTGAATAATTCGATAATTGCGTTTACACTTCGAGTCAGGGTGGGCCAAATTGAGGGGGAGGAACATGAGGAATCGATTGACTCCATTTTTTCCGCTCGTCTGAATGTTGTTGTTATCGTTGTCGATGTTCGAGTAATGATTGTGTCGGTTTAGAATTGATGAATGCAGGTAGGGGATAGCAACGTCTTATAAAGATTAAATTGGCCCCTATTGTGGAGTCATAGGGAAGGGGTGAGGATGTTTGAGGGAATAAAGTAACATGAGAGATGTTACATTTTTTTTTTTAGTTTATCTCCGGCGAAATTATGTGGATTGTGGATTACTACTTTTTTTTAGGGGTATTATAAATCACCCCAACTCCAAATTCGTCTCCTTCCCTAAGAAATCGTGAAAATTCATCAAATAAATGGTCTGACATGCGTGGTTTTCTATTCGAAAGTTGAAGTTTAAACTCGTAATAATATTCGTATCTCGATTAATTATTATAAGGCCACTGCTCGGAACACGTGACTCGAATGTGTTGTTCGACGAAGCCGGCGCAATTGTTTTTCTTTCGACGTCGCTTCGTTCTTATTCATTATCAGCGTGCCGGTCGGTATTCGGTCACGCGTGTGTGTTATCAATTCCGATTGTTTTCTCGCTACCAAATATTTACTCAAGATGGCGTGTTTTTGATGAAATCATAAAGTCAAGAGGGAGTTAATCAGAGTGGACATTTGACAAATTGTGGAACTTGATTTGTGCAGAACTTGATGATGTGCATTTTGTGGTTGAAAAGCTCCATTGAAGAAAGAACTAGGGAATTGAGTTTTTATTCCCAATTTGCATGGCCGGCGAAAGTGGTGGTGCAAACGAGCGCTTGCACCACACTAGATTTCTAGTAGAAAATTTCATAATTTTTCATTCAAACATAAAAGATCTTCATACTTTTGATTATAAATCAATAAATTTGTTTCGCATCAACTTGTGTTCAATATTTACATTTTTTGTAATTTTCTTACAGGTCAAAAAAATCCCCCTCCCTCAGTTAATGGTTCTCACATTTTATTCTCATAAAATTTTTAGTTTGCACCACACAAGGAAATGAAAAAGTGCCAGCCATGCCAATTTGTAATCCCAGCGATGATACAAATTGTGTGGTAAAATATAACAATTACATTGTAAGTTTGGTAAAACACACTTGGCCACAAGATTGGAAAAAAACATTGATCCTTCCTTATATGTAGTTTCCCATTCCCCTGTAACAAATATACTTAAATTGAAAAAACTAGAGAGTTCACGATCAATCTCAGAATCTAGTTTGGAAAACACAATTCTCAAGACAGAGTTTGTCATTCATTCTGAGACTCGAGAGTTGTTCCAGTTCCATGCCCAAAGAGACTCATATATATTTGGGTATAAGTATTCAATTTTTCTGTTCTACAGTTGACATATGTATGGTATTGAAGGGATATTAATTGTAGATTGCTTACATATACTCTCTGAAGTCAGGGAAATGCCAAATTTGAAAGTAAATGAAGGTATTGTTTTCATATTTGAAGTTGAGTAACAGAATACTTCTTGAAAGGATTAGAAAATCACCTTATTGACGTTTTACACAGGGACCCAAATCCAGTGTACCCAGTCACCAATTGTCCAAATCATTTCATTCATCGTTCGTGCAACATCTATTGCTTCAGATATTAGTTCTTTGCTTCTCATTTTCTGCCACATCGCCCCGTTTTACATTTCATTATGCTCAAACTAAGCCTGGATCCAGGTATAGTGTAGGAGATTAACCTGTTCGCCTGGATCTCTCAACTCTTTCTTGAACCACCAGCTTTCCCAAAAAGCTTCCTTTGATGGTAATGCTCCAAGTACAGCAATTTTTTTTCGACGATCGTGTTGAGTTTTCTTGTGATATTCAGTGCTATCAGCATGGATGTATTCTTTGGTCTCTGCTCGGTTACGGTTTGCTCCACGATTCATTATTTTGATGTTCGCTCCATTTTATCTACCTCCTTCTTCGGAGCTTGATCATCTATTCTGATCCTGCAAGTAGAGTTCTTGTAATAAGTTTTACAGATCCCAATTTTTTCTTGAATGATCCATTCTCCATGTATGTAGCGGGGACAAAAACACCAAAAATTCTCATTATTTCAGCAACATGCAACTCACCAGTACTGGCATTGGAGCATCACCTGAATGATGCATCGCATCGTATCGCAGACACTACCAAACTACCAAGAAGTATAATGTACTCTTTACTTGTCTTTTTTTCTTCTCAAGACAGCACATTGCATTATACTCCCCGGGCTAGGTAAATTTATAAGAGAATAATGAAGTCAACTATTACGACGACAGTTACATACATACTACACAACAAAATAGAAAGAAAAAAAAAGGTGAACGAAATGAAAAAAAAAAAAAAAAACATTGAGAATGGCCCATACTATGACAACAACGAAGACGACCACGATGATGTGATGATAATAATTGCACATACAGAGAAACAAATAAGGAGACGGGGATACAAACACGTGAGAAAGAGACGACGGTGGAGGCGGCACACAGCACAATAAAATATCGTGTATATAAAGTGTCAACGTCGGAAACGATATAGAGAAAGACTGTATGGGAGGCAAAGCAGATAACCGGAATAAATAATAAAAGGATATAAGTGTACCAGAGAGTATGAGTGAAAGAGAGCGAGTGCACAAAGTATATATACAGATATACAAGTACTATAGAATAGTGAGCGAGTAAGTGAGACAGCGGCAGCCGTGGTGTACCATAGTGAAGGAGCGAGCGAGACAGAATGAGAGATGGATTGATAGGAAAAAATACGGTCGGCGAAAAGTTAAAAACGATAGAAGTTTAAGTGGAAGTTAACATAACGAAGTTGACGTACAATTTTATAATACGGTGCCGGATTCCCGAGCATCCGTTATTTGCGCTGTGCCAGCGCTGTGTGTATGCCCCCGTGTTCCCTTCGTAATATTACATTCTCTCAACCGAGCACCGACGCTGTGTAGTCGTATAGAGCGAACAACGAAGCCAGAGCGAGCGAGCGCGCACACTAGTACTACGGGTAAGCGACGCGAGCGAGACGGAGACAGAGAGAACGCTGCGCGCCGCCGAACCCGTCGCATGGCCGTGTCGATTCCAAGCACTCAGCCTTGTGTCTATGTCGTAGTGTATGTGTAACGCGAGAAACCAAGCCAAGCGCTCTCACACACACCGTGACACGAGTGAATCGAGAAAGAACGAACGAGAAGGAACGAAACACGCTGCCGCTTGAAATATACAGGCAACGAAGACTGTAACTACGACAGCAAAAACGAACAGAATCACCACTACTAAAGCAGCAACGACAACGATAAATGAGAAACGCGCTTATGTAGCGCTCTCATACACACACCAATACAAATAGCACCGCTGTCGAAGCTAGAACGAGGTGAGACGTACAGGCAGAGGCAAACGAGCGAGTATTATACGAAGCGATGTGGTGCTCACTTGTGGTAGTGTGTTTTTACTCATGAACGCTGCGCTAGTGTGCGCTGTTGGCGTTATCTGCTGCTGGGAAGCGTATTCGTATAGCGACAATAGAGCGCGCAGTTGATGGGAGGCGAAGAGCAAGAGAGTTGGGAAAAAGGGTACGGTAAGTGTGGTTGGGTGTGGGAAGGGTACATAACGAGAAACGCGGCACACTGCTGTGAAAAGGGAATAAGGCCGGAGTAGGTGGATGGAAGAGCAAAGAGAGAGAGGTTTGCGTATACTTTTATATATATATATAGCGAATGCTGCCGCTTGGTTGTGTTGTTCAGCTTATAGCAGTGCTATTGCTATAGAGTACTTGGAGTATACAGCGTAGACCCAACCCCTGCGAACACCCGTTTGTCCATCAAGTATTTTCTACTCGGTGCTACGGTGGTGTCTCTCGTACTCCCCCTGGCTCCCTTGGCATCCACCTCGCCATCCAAGCTGTACAGCAGCGTTCGGTTTTGGTATGTTCGTCACTCGCTGCCGCCTGCGATACTCGGCGCTGGCTGTATTCTGTACTCGTCGTTCGTGTCCTTTTTATTTATAATGTCATTCCTTACTCCCGTGGCATTCCTTGTTTATTTTCCGGCCAAAATTCTTTTTTATTTTGATGCCCTTTTTGTACTGTTTTGAAATTTGATGCCCAGTTTGTAGTAGTAGAGGATGAAAAAGACATGTTCGAATTGAGAAGGCTATCAATCGATATTTGGAATACTCTTGGTGGATTTTGAGTTTTTTGAATAATTGTCCAAAAATCATCGTATCTTTGAATTTTGAGGTTCATAAATGAGAATTCCAGAAAATTTACTCTGAATCATAATTTCTCCTAATATCAACCCTAGAACTTGGTTTCCTTTTTTTTCCAGTTTTCGCTGAGGACTCCAGACCATATTATTTCTGATTGGACGTCAGGATTCCTCGAAAGGTTTCCTTCTTGTCTCACGTTCATTCCAGTTTGATCTAAACCCAACTGTTTTCAAATTTCAAATTTTAGGATCAAGAGTTTTTCTTCTGTTATGTGTCATTTCGTAATCATAAACCTTTGGTCATTTACTCGTAGTTATTATATTATTCTTCATTCAACCTTTGCATCTTATCTAATTTTTTCTTTGATTATGGTTACTTCTTTGTTATCCCACCCTAAATTAATGTCATGGGCAGCTGTTATTTCCAAAATCTGAAATCGGAATGCACTAGTTCTCTTACAGATTGCGCCATCTTTAAATCATTTACAGAGCTGTATTCAGTGTTCCCAATTCCCCATAGTTCCTCTTAATTTGACAGTAAAGCTGAGAGAATCAAACCAGAAGACCCCCCGGTAAGCATTCTGAAATATTAGTGATCACAGTGATATCACTTTGTGACGAATTGGTGACATTGTAAAATAATATTCCTGTGATATTTCTGTGATATCACAATTTCTATCACAGTGATATTTTCAAATAATATCATCGAAATATCATTTCTACAAGTTGTGGTGATATCACACAAAGACATCTCCGTGATATTTCCCAGTGATATTTATTTGCAAACGTTACCATAATACTACTCTTAGATGAAGTGTGTAGCAGTAGAGTACATAAGGAAGAAATTTTTTCTATATTACTGTAGGTGTTTCCATGAAGGAGACAGCCTACCACTGGGTACTCTGCTCTTCTAAAAGGAGTGGAGGACCATGTGGGTAGGTTTCTAGGTTAAAGGATGTGCGCCACCACGTCTTGACCATAGTGACCATACCTACAAAAATATTTTTGGTAGTTCATTCAGCAATTGCTGAATTGGATTCATATGAATGTAATCACAATCAGTTTAAATGGTCAAGCATGAAATGTGGCTTTTGTACAGTATTTTACATCATTTAAAAAATTTTCTCGTAATATCGCAGAGACATTTTCTTGCAATATTTCAGTGACATTGCCGGAATGTCACAAGAAATATTGCTGTGACCAAAATGTATGGAAGATTTAATGTCACCAGAACATCACAGAAATATCACCCTGTAATATTGCACATCTAAGTGGTGATATTTTTGTGACGTTGCTGTGACATTGCAATGCTTACCGGGCCACATATGTGCTATGATTATCAGCAATATAAATAACCAAAGATCTGAGAAAATCAGTCTAATCCATCTAAAGTTTTGTGGTGCACAGCGCTCGCGTTACATATACAGTGCTTCCTATTTGATAAGAAAATCATACGGCGTCTACTACTACAACTGCTGCGGTAGCGGCAACGGTAGGAAAATCCGTCCGTCATTTATCAGTAAACTAATACAAGGAATCCCCTAAAGAGAGATGTAAATACTTTTAGAAAGAGAACGACGCTACGTGGATTGAACAGAAAGAGAGAAACACACGCTCCGTCGAGTTCATCAATTAAACCGGGGTATCCCTGAGCTGAGAGAGCGCCGCTTTGGTTGAAGTGTGGTAGGTATAGAGGTGAGTGGTAACGGCGAGTAGTAATTTTCATTAACAATACCGCGAAAACGACGACGACGTCGCTATGTATTATAAAAGGTAGTGCGAGGTGCAGAGGCATTAAGTGTATAAAATTAAACTACACAGCGCAGGTGGCAGTGTGGTGGTAAACACCGAGAGGCAAGCGAAACAGAGTGCGTTGTCGGCTAAAAGAAAAGAGAGATTATCTAATAACGAGTGCTTCTCTTTCTTCTTCAGGGTCTTCTCTTCATCCGCATTAATTAAGGTAAACGTTTATATTCACAACAAATAGAGAAAGATGCTCTTCAATCTACGGCACTTCATTGGCCAGTTCTTCAATAGCAGTTGAGATATGCTATGTGTTTGCCTTTTATTCCTATTAATGGACTATTATCAGTTTAAGTAGAAGAAATACATTCAGGGAAAGGGTTGAATACATTTAATATTTGGAAGAAGTTCGCATAGACGAGGAAAAGATGGATGTGCGCCAATGAACGAAGAAACTAAAATGCGAGCGAGCGAGCGAGCGAGAAAAAAAAAACATATAATTCTTTCCGGAAAGGGAAAATACTCGATGTCGTTTTTAAATGTGTACAGTAGACGAGATTTTTTTTCTCGTTTTATGAGTCATCGGGTATACATGTGCTATCCTTCTTTTGACCTTTTTTTCTTGAAAAAAGTCTCTTTTCACTTATTTGGAAGTTTACTACGAAACTATTCAAATTCTTTTTTAAACGTAACAGGTGTGTTGTTTGTGCGAGTTTTCTAAAGAATTAACCGTTTTTGCCGGTGGAGAAGGGTGAGTCTCGGTGAGATGAACAGATGAAGAGTGTGTATGATGTAAATGATGAAGTATCGGCATAAAGGGAGACCTGGACGAGAAATTCTTCGACTGGATTGACTGGTCAACTTTTCACAACGAAAGGTTACATTATCAAAAGTTGTGTAGAAAGTGTCCCGAGTGGTTACCAATGATCAGTATGTTTTGGAAACTGCAATCCAGTAAAGGAGTGAGTGGCGCCTGAAAATATTCGTTGGCGAATCACGGTCCGTGGTTCGTGGTTTTAGGGGAAGGCATTGGCTGGCTTTTGATGACCTGCTGCAGCATGGATTTATTTGTGGTTATAATGGTGAAGTTGGCGATGCGTGATTTTTGAATGTGGCTCGATAGGATAAGATAGGAACTAGTTGGAGCAACTAGTACTACATCTTTCGAGTAAATAGTGGGTTCCTTCAATGTGGTTAGTAGTTTTCGTTGGTTGTGTTGTTTTCGACGATTCGCATTGTTCCATGTTGTTTCCAGCCTTATACTTTTTTTGCAATTGAATCGAGAATTTCATTCCATTCCATCAAAATTGAATAGTACATGGTTACTGTACTCAAAATAAGAATAGTTATGTGTGGAATGATGCCTACTGTTGACCCAGTCTCTTTTATATTTTCATGACGCGTCACTCGACCTCTTCAGTGTATGTTTTTTATTGCGTCAACGACTACAACATAATCCCTTGTGCATTGATGGAATTGAGAAAGGTTGTCCTTTTTTCCCCCTCGCACTCGCCAAATTAATAGATTCCCTGGATTACAATGGGGTCACAATTTGATTGTTATATGCGGGAAAAGTGCTGCTAACAGGGTATTGACCGAGTGAAACTTTTTCATTAATGAGTTTTCCGGAAAACCAGTCGTGTCTATGCTTTAGTGGGAGCTTTTTTTTGCCAGCTCAGCTGAGACGAGGAAAGAGCATCTTTTTGCGCATTCTGCAAATTTCCTTTATTGTGTTACGAATCGCGAATATTTGAATTTTGAGGCCAAAAACAATTTAGATGAGAAGTCTGAAAGGCAAATATTGGCAGGAGTTGGAGTACGTTGTAAAATGTATTGTTTGACTTGTGAAACAATTGCCCCGGTGTTTCAACTTATCCGAAGGTTCAGGTATTTGTAATATGGTGGTCATTATCAATCGACTCTTATATACGAGTACACGATATAATATTGGCAAAAGAGGAGACCGACGTGAAGGGAGACATAACAAACAAACATTGGCAATAGACAGCTGAGCAAATCGAAAAATATAAATGATAATTGATTATCGAAGAAGGTGCGAATGATGCATATTGCCATGTGCTGGAATGAAAAATGAAACCATGCTACTTCGCTGTCAAATTATATTATATGCCCTCCAACAGATCCGATTTCGTAGACAGACATTCGATATAATATTATATTCAATGGAGTTGAAAGAGTAAAAATTGTACAAAGCCCTCTAGAGAAATTAAAAAATCACATTCATATATTTTTACTCAAAAATTTGGAAAAATTTGTTGACCTAATTTATTCAAATTAGTTCGTGTACTTTTGAACTTTTTCTATGAACGGATCAATTAAAAAAAATCAATTTAAATTTTCCTCCTTTTAAATTCAACGGGTTTTCAATTTTATAGTGTGTTTCGAATTGTAGTTTGCATAAACTTTTACTTTGTTTTTCAAACAATTTGATTTTTTGCAGCCAGTTATCTTATTGTATGCTCTCCCCTTCAGATTAAACAGAGATGTTCCCATAAGGAGGCTTGGGGGCTCAGCCCCTCCTCGAAAAACTAAAATAATAGACGAATTTTTCTATTACCAACCCATTTATGATGAAAAAGTTGAAAAAATGATGAAATTTCAGCTTTTAAATGCCTTTTCTGCAAAACTTTTCGCCCTCGCTCCGCTCACGCACAATACTTTTGTTCATTTTGGCACAATAATAAATAGTTTTTTCAATTTTACATGAAATTTATTCCTTTTTTTGCAAATTCCCCTCCCCCTCGAATTACTGCCTGGCTACACTACTGTTGTTCATTGTTTCATTAAGTTCATCGATTGCTCAGATTTATTAGCCCCTTCTTGAGATATTTCTTGGGAACATCACTGCCTCTCTTGGATTTTTTATGCTCCTGTGTACTCGAGAAATTTTGAACAATACATGAGAAAATTTTAAGTTGCCGGCCCTGGATGTTCAAATTGTTCATAACAATTAAAATTGTTGAAAACTTTTTTCCTGTTTTTGTTTTTTTCGAATTGTTTTTTTTTATTTTAATTTTTTAT
>FIZV01006965.1:0-45762 GCA_900050545.1 Trionymus perrisii | reverse complement strand
GTAATCGCTTTTGGAAACGAGTACAGCACAAGGAGACATTGATGTTGAATGAATGCTTTGTCTCTGTGTAAGTGCTTTGAGTGTTTTTCGATATGGTATTGGTATTCGGTTAGTCATTAGTAATTCGTAATTTTTCTAGTCTGGTCAGGACCCCTCCCCACAAAAAAATCTTACTCATTCCTCAAGCGATTACAGTCTAAAAAATTCACCAGTCGCCACTGGATGGAGGTGATTGATAATTTACAGAGAGAATATCAAAATGAATACGATTTATAAGAAAAAGCAAACTTATTAATGCGGCTTACAAAAAGAGAAGCTTCTTATGGGGCTGTATTTTGTACTTGGATACATACTTTCTGTTAAAAAAAGGATTTAGTACCTGTTCTCGAAGAAAGTTGTTTTTTATACATATTTTATCGTTTGTATCAATAGTTACCTATTAAATTTATATATTTATTTTTCATCAAATAGTGATATTGTAGTGTTACTACGCTGTTTCTCTAAAAAAAATACTTTTCGAGGACACCTATAAATAGTGATATTGCTTATTTTTGCATATTTTCGATTTCAAAGTGCATATTTTGCGTATTTTGGAGTTCAAAGTGAATATTTTTGCATATTTTCAATACTATAAATGCATACAGGGTGTCTCAGAATATCGAGCATCCTAGGTTACCTATCTTTGATGAGTTGGTAACATTGTTCACATTTAATCAAATGCATACAATGTTACCACTAATACAAAATGTGCTAAGATTTGCTCGAAAGTAACGATAGAGGTGCTCGATAATCTGAGACACCCTGTACTACAATAATTACAATACACATACTTTAATTTCTAATTGTAATTTCTGTATCGCATCTTGTGAGTGTTTTAATTGTTCTTGCAAATTTTTCTGTTTACCAAATTCGATTGAAAGCTGATATTTAAAATTTTTTGCTTCTAAATCTAACCGACGCGACTGTAACTGGAATCCCACGATGAGCTTTATTAGTTAGTGAAATAAATAGGACATCGAATGCAGGATACCAAACTACCTTTATTTTATTTTTCAAGTCGTTTATCACTGTTTTCATTTCTTCAATTTGTTTCGTCAGTTGTTCTCTTTGAAGTAAATGCTTATCCTGAGAAATTTGAAGTAAATGTTTGTGACGATCTTTTATGTTCATTAACTCCGTACACTGCTTCTTATGGCGTGATTCCAGGTCATTATAAGCGCTTCGTAACTGACAAAAAAAAAATTCAGTAATATTTTTTTTGAAAAAAAAAAAAAAACAACAACAGGCGTGAAAGACAGACTTCCTTATTAATTACAAAGGATACGATAAACTTCAACAATAAAAAATAGTAATAGCAAAGTCCTCGTGTTACTTAGTATTTGTACTGTTACGACAAATGAGCAATAAAAAAAAAGTTTATTCACGAAATCACGATCTTGGATAAAATTTTTCGCAAATCATTGCTACGTACGATATTCATAATTACCCGGACAGGTAGCGTTATATTGGTGAGCCCAAGGCCGCGAAGATCAAAAGGGCGACAAGAGACACGATCGATTTAGCATCAGCAATTCAATAGGTACCTAGGTACCTTACCTAATTACCTAGTACCCATCTACCTATTACTTAGATGATCACAAATTTATAAATCTCGGGTTGGAAAGCTCACTTTTTTATATTTTACTGTGAGCACGCGTAATTCTTCTTCGTGAGATTTCATTAAATGGGGTAAATGCGATTCTTGAGATTGGTATTTTTTCAACGCTGAGTCTTGCCTAATTTGAATATTTCTTAGGGTACGATTTTCCTCTTGTAAGTCCTAAGACACAAGTATTCTCAGATTTATCTAGATGATTCATTATTATCTGCAGTGCAACATAATTTTGACAACTTCGTTAGCGCGTAACACTTACGGAAATTTTTTTTTGAGCTTCAGATATTTCGCTTTGTAACTGTTTCACTCTGAGAAATTTGGCGGAGATGATTTTCTGCGTAGTTGAATTTGTATTTCTTTTGGGTCGATTGAGAAATGCATAAGCGTAATTGTTAGGAGGTTTATAAATCCTGCTGTTATGAACTGAAATGTGTAAGAAGTATAGAAAATAATGTTTAATTTAACTGGGTAAAATTTTAAAATTACGTAACCTAAATGTGAAAATTTTACCATAATAACAATGTGATTTTTTTTTATGTAATAAACTGGAGGAAGAACTGGTTTGGGTTGAACTGGATTCTTGATGTTCACGATCACCTTTTTCAAGTTCTTTGCTATACAATTAACCGGTTTAAAATATTGGAAAAAAGTTATCCGTAAGCATTCGTTATCAATAGATAATTACATTATGTTCATATATGTAGGTACTTAATACGTATATAGTATAGCTACTCATGCTTCAATAGGTACTTTCTAAATAATTTTTACTTACGAAGTGTTGTTGACGTCTTTAGGATTTTTTTCCGACTCCGATGATACATCTGTTATGATCTTAATAATAGTGCTCGGAGATGATATTTTTGTCTCTAATGTATGAGCCATTTTATATGAATAATACACATGAGTTAAGCGAACATTAAGGCTAATCCAATCTTCAAATCGGAATTGAATAAAAATATAACTGAATGTACGAGTAAATCAACGAATAGAAATTTGAAGTCCAAAAAAATTCAAATCAATAGTAGTACTTATGCTAATTATCACGTTTCACTTTTAAGTTTCAATATTGATCTGTAACGAATACGAAAAAATTTTAAATCACAATCACAAGTGATATGTATGTATACCTAAATTTAAATATTTATATTTTCAAATTATATATTTTTCGATTTACATAGGTAATAATAATGTTACAAAATTGAATATCCGCTTTTAAAACACTAAATAATCCATAAGTAGTTATTCTTTAATGGTAGTCATAACAACGGATATACGCATTGGAGTGTACAGTGGTCTAGGTGATACGTTTGAATGAATAAGTCACTACCTGTACCTAGATTATATAGGTAATCTTACTACAAACGGATTTGGGTATTTTTGTACACACGATTTCAGAAAACAGTTGAATATGGGTATTTTTCATGTATTTCGTAATATAAGAGATTAAGACTCAAGTTGAGGAATTGTGGTAACAAAAGACTGACAAAATTTGATTTTTCATCGCAAAAAACCAACACGTATATGAGTTAAGCTATACTTACCTAAGTACAAATATCTGCAATAGGTACTATTCAACTTGGTAACTTAAAATAACAACATTCAAGAATTTCAAGTTGGTGTGTCATGTTGTATACGCCACATTTTATAATAAATACTATCAGGATTCATAAGAAATTCCTTGTGAGTTCCACGTTCCGCCAATGTCCCTTTATTCAAAACCAAAATCTCATCAGCATCCATAACGGTGGATAAACGATGAGCTATGCAAATGCTGGTTTTACCCTGAATAGCTCGCTTCAATGCCTCTAAAATATTCTGTAAAAGAAAAATATTCACTCAAGTATAGTCGAAGTAGAGTAAAACTCAAGTTCCTACTTTTAAAACAGTTACCATTTCCGTTAAAGAATCTAGAGATGAAGTGGCTTCGTCAAATATAAAAATCGGCGAATCTTTTAAAACAGCTCGAGCTATAGCGACTCGTTGTTTCTCACCTCCTGACAACTTCAGGCCTCGTTCACCAACCTGTAATAGATATTTCGAATCAACCATATAAAAGTAAACACGAGGCAATCATTATGTAGTTTTAGAGTAAATATTGTTTTACGTACTTGCGTTTGGTAACCCGCCGGCCATTTGAGAATAGAATTATGTAAATTGGCTAATCTGGCTGCATTGTATACATCTTCTTCAGATTTTTTAAGATTTCCGTATTTCAAATTATAAATTATTGTGTCGTGGAACAGTACAGAGTCCTACGTTGTAACAATGTTTGTAATAGCAGCAATAACTCGGATGAAACTTTTTGTAAAAGAACATATTTACTTGCGGAACTATAGAAATGGCGTTTCTCAGAGTTTCCAAATTTAAATCTTTGATATTTTTACCACCTACTAAAATCTCGCCGGAATCAGGTTCAAAAAAACGATATAATAATCGAACAATCGATGACTTCCTAAGAGTATACAAAATATAATTAATTAAGACAATATGAGTATTTTCTTCATGTCTTGGCGGAAATTAATGCATCGATGAAATTACTTTTATCACATTTGTGAAACAAAGAAGCAGTGTAGGTATGTGTAAGGACGTTTTTACAATAGCGAATACATAAGTAGATACAAATTTACAAAGAAATTTTGCGCACTTGAAAATGATAACGCCAACACTCAAGAGGTATAAAAAAGGAAACACTAACGTATGAAGAATCATTACGCGTACCCTGTTCCTGATCCTCCAACTATAGCAACTTTTTTACCAGCGGGTACTTTGAAAGATAACCCTTGAAAGACTTGTTTTCCAGGAGCATAACTGAAATTCACGTCCTTGAATTCTATTTCTGCGTTTTGGTTGTTTAAAAGTAATTTTTCGGCATTTGATGGACTCTGAAATATAAAAACGTTCGTCGTTTTAAAAAAAATAAGACTTAATCATTTTGGATAGGTATAATTCTGAAGCAATCAAATCACTAAACCTTTATTATAGGGTCCCTAGTCATTAATGTAAACATGGTCTGCATATCGATCAGAGCCTGTCGAACTTCCCTATAAACGGATCCCAAAAACCCTAAAGGAACAGACAACTGAAAAAGTAACCCATTAATCATAACTAAATCTCCAACAGACAAGGAACCTATAACAAAAATTTTGCCATATTAGTAGTCGAATAATTATTACATTTCAGATAATCAGATAATAAGGTATAATTAAATTTTAATTATTTTTCAACATACCTGTAGCAATTTGCTGCGCTGCTAGTATCATGGCAACACTGATGGCAGTACTGAAGATGGCGTTTTGACCGAAATTGAGCAATGCGAGACTAGTACTAGTTTTGAGAGAAGCATCTTCATATTTTTTCAATGCATTATCGTACCTTTCCGCTTCATACAATTCATTGTTAAAATACTATAAAATAACACACATAATTGATATTAAATTTATGTAGTTTTGAAAATTCTCAAGTTCTCGCTCACTTTCTTTTATTGGCGTTTTACCTTAACAGTTTCGTAATTAATTAAGGAATCGACAGCTTTACTGCCAGCTTCATTTTCTGCACGATTCATAAAAACACGAAATCTGGTTCGCCATTGTGTTATTGCTAATGTAAAAACGGCATATACACCGACACAACTTACAGAAAGTACAGCAAATGAACCTCCGCATTTCAAACCCTAGATTATCGTAACAAAAGTAATGAATTTTTTAAATTTCTGTGTGGTATTGGAATTTACAAAGGTACGCAAAAACAGAAACAAAGTAATAAAATTCATACCAAAATTGTGCTGACTAAAGCAAGTTCAAATACTGTAGGTACAATATTAAACACCATTGCTGTTAATACAAAGTTGATACCTCGACTTCCCCTGTCAATGGTCTGAAATAAAATATATGTTTTTTTAAATCTATCAATATGTCATTAATTAATTTAAATGAAGAAAAAATTATAATTGGTAGGCAACCAACTTTTGAAAGCGCTCCGGTCTGTCTGCTGAGATGAAAACTTAAATCTAAATTATGAAGATGTAGGAAAACATTTTTAGCTATTCGCCGAATTGAATGCTGAGCTACTTTGGCAAATACAGCATTTCTCAATTCGTTGAAACCAGCCGCACCAGCCCTGGCGACTCCGTCTGAAAAAAAAAATATTATTTCATCGCAATTAAATTTATAGTCAACATTTTTATATCATGAAGTTATAATCTATCTATCTAGGCACAAATTTACGTACATCCAATTAATAAGGAAGTAGCTATCGATAAAACCGTGTCTGGCGCTGTCGACAAAGTAAGTAGCGCTTCGCCTCCATTTTTTCCTGCATGGTAAGCATTCAGGTCATCAATTGCGAATTTCAATAAAAAAGGTACAGAAACATTCAACAGTTTAGCTCCTACAAGTAATCCTACTGCTACGCTCACCCTGTTTCTGATTGATTTATCGTCCTAAGAAAAAAAATGAATTTTGTATCATAGAGGATATACATCTACGTATCGATTCAATTTTAAATTGAGTAGGTATCGTAAACCTATTTATAAGCACACTTGGTGATAAATGTTCATATAGAAATTAAAATAACGAATACCTATATTTTATTTTATTGAACTCACTTTAGGCCAAATATATGATAACATTGCTTTGAGCATATCTTTACTGGTAATCTGTTTGGAACCATCTTCGTTGAAAGAAGCATTACTGCCGATTGATGACACACCCGGATGAAAACAATTTCTTTTTGAAAGAGCACTTAGTAGCGGATTATTTTTACGAAATGGTACAGAAGACGATGATCTACTTCTCAACGGACAGGAGCAATACAAACATCCAACAGGTATCGTTTCGAGAATTTCACGACATGACGCTCTGTTCCTAAGAGAATGAATAATCAAGGGGGTCTGAAAAACAAAAAATTATTGAATGTTAATGACGATGTTTAATATCAATCTCAGACAGAATATCTAATCTATATCACTAACATATGAAACACACTTATTTGTGTACTTCATTCATTCACTTGGGTGATACATACGTAGGTAATAGGTATACCTACTCATATATTATCTATGTACATTATGGTAGATAATACCCAGGCAATTCGAAAATTTTCTCATCGCTGAAATAAAAATAAAGAAGTATTTTCTACAATTTTGGAAAAAGTAAATTATGAAAACTTTATTCATATTTATTTTTTATAATAGTTTTACATTTATCTAACAATCTTAAATGTTCTTCGTATAGTACACAAGCTACAGAAAAACAATCTTCTTTAATTTTTGGACTTGAATTAAACTGTTTCATAATGTTTAGTTCTTTCTCATAATCATTATATTTAGTTGTAAGTATTAGCTCAGCCACCCGTGCTATATCAGCAGAACATGTTGTTTTAAACCTATCGGAGAAAATATTTTGCTTTATTTCTTCAATGCTCACTCTTGGTGAACAAATGAACACATAAATCAAAGCTTGACAGTCCCACGATATGCCATCGGCGTAGCAACAAATCTTGCTAAATAAATTTCTCTGTTTTAAAAACTTCAAACGAAATTCATTTATAGGTTTGTTAGAAGGGAACAATTGATTGGTGGCAGACAGTACATAATCATAAGTGAATGTAATACTATCTTGAATGTTTGATGGAATTACAAATCCGTAATCAACAAATAGTCTATCATTGGATAATGGTCCGTAGTTGATGAAAATTTGTTTATTTTTTGAAAACGGTATAAGGGTTTCAATTTGATATATACCTTCGGATTCAATCACATACGCTTTTACTTCGGAATTGTAACTATGATTGAATAAATCAATATATGGAGCTAAAGCTAAATTGTTTTCATCAGTCAACAGAATGGAACTTTGAGAATTAATTTCGGGACTTAAATAAACAGCACGAGTGCTGACCACGCACCATGCCCATAAGTATAAATCGTAAATGAAAACATCGCTCAAATTGACGCCGCAGTGAACACATTTCTGCTGTCCTATAAATTGGAGAATGGAATGAAATGTTTTCATAACTTTATCTTTCATATCTTGAACTTTCTCCCGAATACTTTGAGGCAACCAATCAATATCACTGCAGAATACAGGACTTGAAAATGTCTTTGGTAAACAATTCAAGTATTTTTTCCAAGCAGATGATTCTCCAAGGTGATATTCCCAAACAAGAAATGATGACAAGACTTGCTGAGTAATGAAAGCGTTCTTGTTAGTGAATATCCAACTAATTTCTGATTGCAAAACGGTTTTTACGGTGATCAATAGTTTATACGGTATTTTCGCCAAGGCAGTGCCGGCAAATATTCTCTCTTTAGCCATTAGTCCTCTTCCGGTTTTGCTGAAATAAGACGAAACCAATTTACAGCTAGGCTTCCAACCGTGTTCTTTCATCCACTGTATCAATTCTAAATATTCTACATCATGAGTGAAAGACGCAATCTCATTTTTTCTGTTTTTCTTTTTCCGTTTTCTGATCCTTAGTGCTCGTCCCATCATTAAAATGATTTAAAACTATCTGGGGTTCTGTTCTATATATTATAATTTACTAGGTATCTGAAAAAAAATGAAAATACATTACAATAAAATACTGCACCATAAGTAATTTAACAAAAATAAATACCTAAGTCATTTAAAAACCGAGTGTACTTTAATAATTTGGCAGCAGTACTTATACAGGTAAATTATAAAGTGAATGTAAGAAAAAGGGAACAGATAAATAATATTACCTTTGAAATTACGCATTTACTTGAAAATAACTAAAGAAATAAGTCAGTAAACACCGGTCACACAAGTAATGAACACTTTCAAATTTTCAACACAAATGAAACACAATCAACTATCAGAAAAATAATGAACTCGCGAAAATTTAAGGTGATAGATATCTCAACTTCAACCATCTTCAAACTTTATTAAAAAGAAACCATTAAATTCTTTCTCCAACAGTAATGTAGTGGAAACAATTTTTTTTTATAAAATTTTATGTCAACATCAAGCAATACGCCATAAGGGACTTTGATAAATACTTATGATCTCAATACATACACATACCTCATTAAAATATTTCCTAAACTTTTGCATTTATGAACAGCGTTGAAAAGTTATTTCCGAAAAATTAGTTAAAAATCACATCAAGTTAACTTTAATAATGAAATGTGATCAACTTTTTAAATTAAAACGACTTTTACTTTACCAAAACTTCGTGTTATCATCAAATTGCCCTCAAAATACAAAAACAAATAGTTATTCGTAACGTCTCGGATGTGTTCGTAAATGTTCGTTGATTGCGTTGTGTTTGTGAGTGATACTCAAAATTGTGATCTCATTATTTCGAATTTAATTTTCGACCTTCGACTTCGAGTTTGAGCTTTCTAGCTTTCAACTTTCAAGTTTTTAATTTTACTCATTTCTTTCGGTTCTTTTGGTTCACCTTCCGAACACTGATCTGAAAAGAACAACTCACTGTCGTCAGCAAAGTTGAATATAATTATCGTCATTCGTCATAGCAAAAGAAACGTATACTTTTCTCCTCAACGGAATTTAATCAAACATATACTATTAAAGAACAAATAAACTTTATACACTATACTATTTTAATTATGCCAATAACAGAACTATCAAAAAGGTTCCAAAATGATCAAACCATATACTTGTACGGTCTATCTTTATAAGCAACTTTCCCCGAACGATATAACGCATCTTCTTTCATCTGCGAACAAAATTGCATACCGTTAAATTGACAGGGCTGAGAAAAATAACACATAACAAATGCGAGTGTCACCTTTTGATCTTTCAAATAGAAAAACATCAAAAGTGGGGCACCAAGATACATCATTCCCCCAAACAAAGTTGTTCTGAACGTGGGGCGAAAAAATTGCAATTGTGTTCTCAACATGGTAATATAACGATGTACACTGGAATCAAACTGCAACATAAAATTGAAAATCACAACTAATAGGAATAAAATTCCTCTTAATGGTGTAATAGAGGTCTGAGGTATGTTATCCGAACAAAAAAATTGGTTCTTACCGGAACTCCGCCTGCGGCAGCTGCATGTCTGTAGGGGTTGTAGGCATTCTTTATGTACTCCTCTTTCAAAGCAGCTTTCAGTTCTTGTTTTTTCCTAATTAAGACGGGATCATTTATAACTTCATAATTTCTATCGATTATGGAAGGCCCAATACCCATCGGACCTGGTTTAGCATATCTGTTACGCGGTACATATCCATCTTCGGCAATGGGTTCGCCAGCGTTCGGAGGCTCATAAACTTTCCAGGCTGGCTCGTATAGAGAATTTCTCTGTTTACCGCCGGTCATTTCTTCTGAATAAATGTAATAACTATCACATTAATTATCACCACAGCGTCCGTCCCAACGCTCGTACGCACAAAAGGACAAAATGGACAAAGACAGCCGAAAAGAACATTGAATTTAATCCAAACCACAATAATAATAAAAATTGATAAGAAAAGTCCAGTCCTCCTAAAGTAGGGTACTAGAAAACACCTAAAGTCCTCCGAGATGACACACACAGTGTCACTAAGTTTAAGATTGCAAATGTGTCGAAGCAAAAATGAAAAATAAGTGAAAAATGGGCAAACTGGTAAGTGGTAACACCGTGTACGGTGTACCGCTGTCTTGCGCAAGCGCATAATGCAATGCCACGACTCTTCAACAACAACAATGGTTTCCCCTCATTCCACGCTCTGTAATTTCGCGAAAGCTCCAGAAAGCGCCGCCTAGTTACTCCGCCAGTCTCACCCTTTCCATTCTAAGCAAAAGAAGGCAAAAGATAAGTGAATTATTTTGAGCTTGAGCTTGGTGATTACGTGGTTACGGTCTATAATAGCAATAGCAAGCGCAAGCAGATTCGGTTACTAGTTATAGTTACTTGATGATAATTATCGTGACAATTATCTGTCTTCAATTGGAATTTTGAAAGATTGAAAATTTAATTTTTTAATGGTAATAGATTCAGTAAAAAAGTAACAATGGTTGTTCGAGTATATATTTCAGGCATTTCCGGCAACAAAGAGGTAATTATCATTTATGTGAGAAGTGCATACTCCTTCAAATGAGTGATTAAAATTGGTGTTCACCTTGCATTAAAAAAATATTGCTGTTCTCAATAAACCTATTTCAGGTAAAGAAAAGACAGCAAAGGGTAGCAATGATACTAGATAGCAAAAATGTGAAGTACAACTTGATAGATATCACCGAACCAGGCAAAGAACACGAAAAAGAGTTCATGCAAGAAAACAGCAAAGCAAGAGATTCAAAATATCCATTACCACCTCAAATATTTAATGACGATCGTTATTGTGGGGTATGTTGTATGTGATATGACACACTATACGTTTCTGTCCTTTCACAAAGTGTTTTGATTTTTTCATCCAAATTTCTTTCTTCCAATAATTTATAGTACCTATGCATAATTAATTCTGTGAAATACCCAACGCTTTTTTAATGCATAAGAAATATTGATTGGATTTTCTTTTGAAATACGTAGGATTATGAAGAATTTGATATGGCGAACGAATTAGATGAACTGGACAAATTTTTGAATACCTCGAGTAATTCCAATGTAGAAGACAAAGAGGTTGTTAATGGATCTTCGGTAACTATAATGTCATGATATGACTCTCCATAATTTCAAAACACTGTTATTAGCTTATTACTCACGCTTAGGTATGTTTTTTTTTAGGAATTTTCTAAAGAAGATTCATTTAACGTAAAAGAAGATTTACGTGAAAGGTAAATGCACTGATATTATTTTGTCTGATTTCCGAATCACTTAACTTGATCACTTTCATTTCAAATGAAGCACTTCTAAGCAAAATCAAAATCCCACCCAACCATGCCCCAACATAGCACGAAAAAATATTTAAATCGCTCTACCTTTGAATCCTTTCCAGTTTTACCTCCTTGAGATCAATATAAAAAATAAATTAAAGTGCATCTTACAGGAATAGCTTTTACGACTCTGTGCTTTGCTTACCACCGTTATTTATTATAGTACGGAAGAAAATTTAGAAATTGTCAATGACAATAGTACAGAAGCAGTGCCATTAAAAAACGATAATGAAATTGAAAATCCTCTCCTTGTTGATTCTGATGAAGTATTAGATGAGGTGAAGTCACGGTGAAGTGTTACAAAGTTTTTAAAAACAACTTCAATTGTAAATTAACTTCTTGGTTTGAAGTGTAACTAACCCATTTCTAATGACTTTTCTGTTCGTAAGATGTATTAAAGTTATGCATTCAGTGTGAAGTAACGTTTGTTTTCACTCATTATTGTTAAGTGACCAAAATATTCATTTTTCATTTTTCCTTTGTAGCATGAAAGTGTAAAGAATGAAAATGACCTAAAAGACCATTCAGAAGGTCCCACAGAAGACATCTCTACAGAAGAATGAAAGCTAAATTATTTACCGTTCCATTTCATTTTACGAAGTATACGTAATCATATACAATCATACGAGTAATGATCACGTCATTAAACTTATCTCGCTTTTAAGAACGTTAGCTCGAAAACATTACAATCAAAAAAATTTCCCTATTCGAGTCATTGTTTTTCAAACTAAATTCATGTTTGCTATTTCGTCTTCCACAATTTCATGTTTTTGTTATCAACAATAGTTGAAAAAAATTATATTTACAAAAGTTATTGGTTGTAAAGTTGTATTTGTATTGGAGTTATTCCCACAGTTTTTATTTAAAATGCTGCAGTTATACGTATTGAATTAAACATTTTTATAAGCAAAGACAATGCACGGGAGACCCAAATAAAAACAAAGCTGCACAAATACAGTGTTAAGAGATTGATTTTCAACTTGTTTTTCATTAGTCTTTTGATGTTTTATGAAAGTAATGCTGAAACAAATACGAAATAATAATGGTTTTTTAAAACAATCGAATAATAGCGAACGTATTTCATTAATGTGTACACTTGTGATGAAATTATTACAAAACATAAGCGATTGTTTAGCATGAAAGTATTGTACCCATTATTAATTTTGCTCTTAAATATAAGAATTACCATTTATGAAAAATGCATGGTTCCTGCTCACTTCACTTACAATAATCGTATAGGTACTTCCTTATTAAAGCAGCCGGATTTTCGTATAAAACACTATACGCATAGAGAATGGAGAGTAGCACTGGGTTTCCAAAAACTATTGTGACTTACGAATAAATTTTGAAAAAGAATTATTGTATGAGGTAGGTTTTATTCATATCGTTCAATTCTTTTCATGTCTACGCTTAATTACTAATCGCCTAGTTTTCATCTTATGAATCTTTAAGTAAGCATGTATTGCATTTATAATACATAAGCAAACTTATTGTGCCCAAATTGTGTTTTTAATATTGAACTTAGTATATTGTTTCAATAAATTCAAATGTGATATGTGGAATTGAAGAGATTTTGCGCTCTCTTTGCTTCGTTTTATAGTTACTAATGATTTCTTTATGCTTTCATTTCATCTTTGTATTGATTATGATTTATAATTTTATACTTCAAAATTTGCGCATTTGATATGCTTTTCATTAATATTAGGTATTAATAGATTCTTTAATTTTCATTTTTTTTATGTTGCACTGCTTCTTTTTTAGTTTCTGTATTACGATATTATGTATGTACTTGGAGTTCCTTTTGAAAATTATATTGCTTCAAACAATTCAGTTTTATTAACACATTGTGTAAGTGCGAGTGGTATACAAAAGTATCTCCCCAGTACCAATACCTACCGAGTACCTAAAAGTTCTGCAATCGCATTCTAATAAGTATTGTGTATTCACAAAAAAGTGATTCCAGTACAGCTGTTAATATGAATCAGGTAATAGGTAATTCGCATGAATGAACTATGAAGATATTTCCATTTTTAGTTTGGTTCCAGTTCTAAAAAATAGGAGTCAAGATTGTTGCTGTTAAAGCTTCAAGATTCCTATTTGAGAAAATATGAGCTAAATTAAATATACCAAGTTACCTAGTTATGTACCTACATACGTAGCTAACAGCTTCCAAAAAGTTTTGAAAGTGAAATTTTGATTAATGTGCAAATTTGTTCCTCAAGAGCACAACTGTAAACAATAGCTTACTCAACGTTTATTATTGCTCAGTTGGTATCTGTAATACGTGGTGCAAACTTTAATTTTGTTTGTAACTTTTCCAGCGACAACCATATCCATAACACCTAAAAACGTAATTGCGCACTAGCTTTTTGGAAAGTGAAGCTTTTGTGTTATTTTGCTTCCCAAACGTACTTACGCGATATTTCAAAGAAGGAAGCGCGTATTCGTATTGAACATTTACGATGACCTCACATAGTGCTTCTCTTTCTCTTTCCTCTGCTTCTCGTTGTCTCGTTCACAGTTCAGTTTCAGTTCTGATCACGTTGCGTGTAACGGCATAAGCGCAGTTTCGTGTTGAAGTAAAAATAAGTTACACACCTTCGGTAAAAAATCTTTGAACAATTTCGTATTTTTATTATTATACTTGTGTAATTAGGATATCACTGACAAACGTGCGTGGCCGCAGTTAATTTCTCTTTGGTTTTAATGATTAGTAGAGTGTGTTGAAAGAAAGTAAACTCCAAGCCTGAATTTGCCAACTTATAAATTAACCATATGGGTAGTACGGCTAATATTAACGGATGTACTCCCAAATTAATCAAACAAAAGTGTGAAACACATGTTGATGAATATGGCCCCAATTTGAAATTGTTACCTACGAATGATCAAGTTAAAGAATTGCAAACCATTTTGAGAGATAAGTGAGTGTTTCAAATTTAGGTATTTATATTTTTTCATTGAACGTAATTATATGATGTGTTTCTCATAAATTTTTCAGAAATACGTCGAGGAGCGATTTCAAATTTTATGCAGATAGATTGGTATTTGCTTACTTGAATACACTTAGGTTTGGTGATATGATAGAAAATTTTTTTCTTACGTTTCATAATTTGTAGATTCGTTTAGTTATTGAAGAAAGTTTGAATCAACTTCCATTCACCGAGTCAATTGTCACAACACCGACGGGCAAAATATATAATGGATTAAAGTATCAAAGAGGTAACTGCGGTGTCAGTATTGTGCGTAGTGGTGAAGTAATGGAACAAGTGAGAAACAATACTCTGCAAATTAAGTATGAGAAGTGCTCACTGCTTGTTGATAATTAAAATCTTGAATTCATTTAGGGACTGCGCGACTGCTGTCGATCAATTAGAATTGGTAAAATATTGATAGAATCCGATGCTGAAACACACGAAGCAAAGGTTGTGTACGCCAAGTTCCCACCTGATATAGCTGAAAGGAAAGTCCTTCTAATGTACCCCATCATGAGTCAGTATATACACGTTATTCTGTTATTTTAAGCCTGTTGATTTTTAATTTTTTTTTTCTAATTTCTATTCGTGTTAATAGGTACCGGCAATACAGCTAAAACAGCAGTGTCTGTTTTGAAAGAACATAACGTACAAGAAGATAACATCATTTTGTCAAACATTTTTTCCACGCCAGCGTCGGTTAGAAGTCTGTTAACAATATACCCAAAAGTAAATATTGAATACTGCTCAAGGTACTCGGATGTCGAATTTTCATTCAACTTTTTCTTTTTTTCTAATTTCAGTTAACTATTTTAACTTCGGAAGTTAATGTCGTGGCGCCGAATCATTTTGGACAGAAGTATTTTGGTACGGACTAGATCGATCATTTATATTTCATAGTCGAAATTATTCGCAGGATATTCGAGTGGATTTTATATTTTTACTACCTACATATTTTTTATATGCTCATATTGTGTGGTGCATTTAATTGTCTTATTTTTATACTTGCATAAAATATGTGTTGTATGTGATATTTTTATATTAAAAGAGAATGGTAATCTGAAACGTGTATTGTTTTTCGTACATAAAATGTGATAATTTGATTCAAGTTTGATATTCTTTTTATTAACAGTCGTTATCACTAATGGAAAATTGGATATCAAAAAATATCATTGAAGCGGGTTTACATAAATTATTGAATAGTTGGTTCAATTGAGTCATTTATCAGAGGCATTTTTCAATTTTTCCATTGCTTGATCGGCACTCATGATTCCAGGTGTTAGCTGCAGTACTTTTTGTCTAGACTTCGAACCCTTGAAAAAAATATGTAAGAAATGCAATTTTGATGATTTAAATTCAAAAAAACTATTTTTGTAATGCTCACCCTTTCTAAAGATATGTCAGATTTGCGGACATTCAAAACAGTGGAAATGAATTTAATCAATTCTGCATTCGCTTCTCCATCAACTGGCGGTGCATTTATTTGAACTCCTACTCCTTCTTCTGTTATTCCTGCGGCAAAATTTTGTTCAACATTGCGAAAACAGTTACTCACTCAAATAAATAATTTTTATTATCATTATATCTCACAATTTACCTGTTATTTGGCTAATTTTTGCACCCGGTTTTGCCAAAATGCGAATCATCACATTGCCCTTTTTATCACAGTAAACATTACCGTTTGGTTTTGGTTCTGGTTCTAGGAAAAGCGGTTATTAAAATATAGAATGCTATGTATATTCGAAGTTAAACTCACCATTTTTTGTGTTTATCAACTTTTTACTGTTGGACGGTTTTTTAGGCATAACCATCGAAATACTAGAGAAAAAATAACATAGGTTTTGTAAGACACATTCTATTAAATTTTTAATTATGGACCTCGACAATAATTTGAATACCTAAGCCTTTGTAACATTTACTAATCAACAAAATTTCCTTGTATCCGAATTCCGACTGGCAAGTTGGCAACTATCTGTATTTAGAAAAATTCTCGACTTTTTCAAGAATCAGGTGATCACTGATAACGAAGATATTTACCGTTGATTAACAATGGAATTTCTAACTCTTTGTTTATTGTTTTCCTTTCCTTTCGAATTTCGAGTCAAAGATTTTCCCAAGGTTTTCCGTTTCTATTTTGCTTTCGGCATAATTATGAATTATGATTATAATATTTTGATTTGGAGATGATACTGATACTGAGTCCCTGGACTATAGTCCTAAACGTAGTATTATCTTAATCAATGGCTGAATAGTGAATTGTTGTTAGTTAATTTGCTAATGATCGATGAGGGTTACGCCTACAGTACGTAGTTGCAAGACGATGACGAAAATTATTCGAAAAAACGAGATTGATGTTTAATAATAATATGATACTGTTTGAGCGAAAAATCGTGACCAAAAACTTTCATTTTCAAAATAAAACGAGAGATGATGGATGAGAACATTGAGAACCGACAGCAACGATGAGGTGAACTGAGGCCTTCAGGCCTATTTGGTTTTTGAAGAAGAAATTATAAAAACAATGATGAGACCTGATGAGACTCACGAGAAGAATAATCTTAAACTATTATATTGGCATAATGAAAAAAAAATCCCAAGTCACACAAATCGAACTTATTGATGATATGATAACCTTCGATGATTATCTTTACCTGCAATAAAATGTAGGTACCTAATTAGGTATCTGGATGTGGATATTCACAGTATTTAAAAAAATAATTAAAATAACAGTGCACGTAGTGTAAATGAGCACATAATATTTTAAATAAAAAATATACATATTTCACTAATTCACGAATGACAAAACAATCAAGATATGATTTTTGAACATAAAAAATGACATAGGCTAGAATATCTAGTTGGAATACTAATACATATTTCTTCTTACAAGGTAGCTTGTAAAATTATTTCGTTCAACTTAGTAGAAAAATTATCAAAGGAGAAGTGTGACTTGAATCTTTTATATGCAGCGTCTCCCATTTGACGGACATGTTGTTCATTGATTACACATTTTTGCATTGCATCTGAAAATGATTCGGCATTTGGTGCGCACAAGAAACCAGTTGTTTTATTTAATACGGTTTCCAAAGGTCCTCCACTACAAACGGCAATAATTGGTTTTCCAAAATACATCGCCTCCAAAGGCACAATACCAAAATGTTCATTTGAAGGAGTATATATTACGGTGCGGCAATTTTTCAGCAACGCGATTTTCTCACTTTCAGAAGGAGATTTTAAGAACACAATTTTATTATCAACTTCGAGTTGCTTCGCTATCCTTCGAAGTTCATCAAAATATTCAATATTTTCTTCCACCAACAAGTCGTATCCTCCGGCTACAACTAATTTCAAATTTGACCACTGTTCTGAAGATATTCTTTGTTTCAAGCAAGCAAACGCTTCTACAGCCAAAGCTAGATTTTTCTTTCGTTCATATCGATTTATTGATAGAAAGTATTGAGATTTGGTGACTTCAAAATTAGATAAGTCAACGTCAGAATTAGTGTCGATTTCATCAAGGTATTTTGTGTTGACTGATGGGTATAAAATTTCTGGTACCGTTTTAATAGTTTGAAATGTGCTTTTAAATGTTGACCGGGTAAATTCGCTGTTAACCAAGACAATATCGGCTTGCCCGGTAGTTTTTTCTTCGATCCAATTCAACGGAGCGCGATAGAACTTCTTCAATGAACTTCCAGGTTTACTTTGAAGTAAATCAGGAAAATGACAATAAAATATCACAGTTTTGATCTTTAAGTGAAGGACTGGAATGCACGCAGAAATTTGATCACAGATTGCAATATCAGTTTCAATGCTACTAAAGAATATCAAGTACAAAGCCGCATATAGCATACGAAAATAGGCGCATAATGCATAGCATTTACCAAATATACTCCTAGGAAGCCAGTCTCCGACCACCGTTACTGACAAAAATCCATTTTTTGTTTCAGGAAAGCAATGAGATGAGTCATGATGAGCGGTGATGATGTGAACATTATGGTTATTCTTTTTTAGTGCGACAGCGGCATCAACTATTAACCTTTCAGCGCCGCCAATACCTAAATCTGGATGTATAAACGTAACACATACCATTATATATAGAAAAAAATGATTCAAATGATTATCATCAGTAATAAATTAATAACTGATCGCTTTTCTTCTGACGTCTTCTGCAATTTTCAACGTTTCATGTTTCAACTTCAATTTTTGTTTATCATTTTTATCTAATTTTTATCATTTCATTTTTCTTATCAAAGCAAAAACAGTTTAGCCAAGTAGTCGGTAAAAACTGATTTTCTCGAATCTCGATGGCAGGCAAAGTGACAGTACTGATGAAAATATTGAACGAGCGCGAAAGTTGAAAGTTCATTCAAAATGAAATTGTAAAAAAAAATGATTAAAATGGAGACGAATGACGAATAGCTTTTGTACTTTTCATTATAAAAAAGACATTATATCATTAGGTAATCCAGGAACGTTCAGTTCAACTATGGACTAAATTATAGTATCATTCATTAGTTCATTTTATTGCACTTGTAGGTACAATCAATCATTGGGATGTTCATTGAAACAGAGGAAGGATAAAATCACCGATCTCTTTTTTCTTGAAAATGTATACCACTGCAGCTACATGTAAGTATATCTAAATCATAGTCATATCATTTCTGTTGGTGAAATCGAAAAGTTGAAAGTTTAAGATTGATTACCTAATTACAAAAATTATTCATATACATATTATCAACTTGTGTCACAGTTGCTGCTAAAATAAAAACACTTCAAGAGTACCATTCCCGTTTATTAAATGGAACTGTTCCATTACCGACCGGCTATGACATTGTGAATACATTATCATCTTTGAAGCAATCTCTGCAAGGTTTCAATTAATTTTTATTTTTATTTTGTGTGTTACGTTAACAGAGATAGCAAAAAAAATCATTTTATATTCGATTACAGTTGTTCTCAAAGATATGCCAACTAACGTATTGGAGATGACGAAACATTTGGATAAAGATACGTCAAGACTTTCCCTCTTTCCAGCTATGGATTACAAAGGTTTATATAACGCTCTTGTTTTACTGATTGATGACGGTGCTATAATTCACACTGGATTGCAAGGTAATGTTTCAGTGACTTATAGTTAAGATGATGGTTTCATTTTATTTATTAAACATTTAATATTAGAATTCGCGCAATCGATGTTTTGTACACTAATATATCTTATACCATTCCTGGAACGGGACCTTTTGAGTTTACTCCCGTACTTAGCTGCGTCCTCACTCACAGCGTTTCCTGTCGAAATGCACAAAGATATAATGAACTATTTAATTTATCATATACTTCCTTTCGCAGTTCGTAAGTATTTTTACCAGTTACTTTCCTCCGTTAAATCACAATCAAAAATATAAATTAATGTAATTTTACAGCGGCCAAAATTAATGAAGATAGTTGTATCGCGTTGTCTGTTCCTTCGATTTTAATGGCAGTATTGCAGTATTCAGAAGAGCTGTGTCAAAGTTCCAATGTCAATGGTATGCAATTTGGCGAATACGATTTTATGAAGAGTTGCAAATTTTACTGAAAATACTTTTGGTTTTACAGTTCATCATTGTCACTTATTAGAATGTTTGATGGCTTTGAAATCAAATGTTGCCAAAGACATTTTGAATATAATCGCATACGGACCTTCTTATACGAAGGTTTCCGCCAGTAAACTCTTATTCTATTACTGGCCCTCTTTCAATACTGCTTTGTTTGAAAGAAGAGCTGCTCCGGCAGAAATAAGTGAAGTTTACACCATTAAATTTTTACCCTAAATAGAGAAACGAGTTTACTAAAACAATTTTTTATAGGTGAAATGATCGCGTACACTTGTCAGTGCAAAAACTGTCCCAGTGGTGGAACTAATAATGCATCAAAAATTTGTAATAATATTCTTCTCGCCATTAAATATTCAAACGGTATCCCACCTCCTCTTTATCTTTGCGTCGAATGCGCTAATGAAATTCATCGTGAACATCCGAATCAAGATTTTCACGACGTGTTATTACCGGTTCACCAAGCTTCCAATTCTTGCGATTATAAGGTAATTTATGAAATGTACACACTGCTCAAATTTCTTATTCAACTTAATACCTTGATCTCTCTAGAATTGCAGAGGTGTTGAGAAGAGCGTCGTGTCTATATGTTTTTCAATGGAATGCGCGAGTTATAATCAAAATCGACCAATTAGATATTGTCAATCGTGTCACAATTCGCGCCATAATAATCTTCGAGGTTATGACCATATTTTCCACACCAAATTGTGCCAGGCTTGGGAGATGGATCCGATAATGCGAACATACTTGATAGATGCGGCTGTGAGGTAAAAGCAATGATATAACGATATAAGACATTATTTCTCATAGATACTTGAAAATTAAACTTCACCGCTTGTAACTTGTTTTAGTCTATTGAAAGAAGCTCGTCCAGTAACACCAGAAATCCCTCGAGATATGACTGATATTCAGGCAAAAGCTGCTGCGTTTAATGTTGTTAGTGAATCAAGTACCATACTTTTGGAAGAAAGACAGTTGATGGGCAGATTTGGTGCTCTGCTTCTCGTAGGATTGTGTATGCCGACGCAAGACTCTCCGCCCGAAGTTATTGGTCGAATACTTTCCATTTTATTCAACTGGTTTCGAATTACAGCGTATACGTTTGATAGTGTGTATTTCATAACTATTGAAGTATGATCTTTATATTCTAGGGCGGTTTTGAAGTGTACTTTGAACACAGATTTTTCTCAAAAATTATTTAATGTTACATTTTTTTTCTCAGTTTTTGACCTCCCAGGCCTCGAAACTTGAACATAAGCACTGCGTTTACAGACATTCCTCGGCCGCCGTTATTTTTATAAATCTCATAACAATTGCCTGTTTCAGATCAAGAAGAATACTCGTTAGAAAATTTAAAGAAGTTCACTATCAGTAAAAAATTATTAGAAATTCACAATATGCACTTCTCCACCTACGTGTCATGTCTTCTACCTCATCCTCCAAATTACGCCAGAGTTGGAGGGCATTGGTAGGAGTTTTATAGCCGTAAACAAAAAAATTAAAAAATTAAACGTAACGTAAATGTGTAATTAACAATTTTAGGGAAATGATGGTACCTCGAACCGCTCATTTGAAGAATGGACTCAACAAGATATACTGCTTAACGCAATATAATTTAATTACTCAAGAAGTTTGGGATCTAATAATGCCTCACTGGTTGGAAGCAATCGTCCACGATGTTTCTGAAAAAGAACTAGGCGAATTGAAAATGGCCATCAGGTATTGGACTTTTATTACTGGTGCTCTTGTTGTTTTACATTTTTTATGAATAATGAATATTTTTCAGTAAAATGCTCGACATTAACCAATGCACAATTACGAATCTTGATGCGAAAAAAATGTACCATTTCATATCAGTACGGTTTAAAAAGACCTCCGATAAAGTTCAAGCACAGGCGTTATCCTGGTTACAAGTACTTTTTCTTACTTTTTCTCATTTTCGAAAATACGTGTCAGATTGTTATAAATTTATACCGTTTCAGATTTTAACTTTACTGGATATCACGTTACCGATTCATATGTTATTTTCCTTTTTCGAAGAAGGTATCAATAGTTTAACTGAAACGGATATTCACGATTACGACGAATTTATGCCACCCGTAAATTTTCAATCAAGAAACAGTATATGTTAGAAGTCTTATCAATACAATTTAAAAAAATCAGTTGGAATCAATTGTAACTCTAGAAATATTTCTAGCTCCCGTTGTGGACTTTTACGAAGAAATTGCAGTTGGTCTTTCTGATGATGAAGGTAAAAAACCTAAAAGAAACGTGTGCAGTGATTTTTACAACGAGAATGAATTAAAATTGCAATGCTGCGTACTAATGTTGGACGTCATATTAAAACAGGTCAGTATTCTTGCTATTAAATTCGATTTTTTTTTCAAATAAGTTATTCTTAATATTGGTTTTAGATGGAGCTACATAATATAGAACGTTACATCGGAGTTCATTCTGTGATGGCTCAAGATATAGCAAGATTGTTGCATAAAACATCATCAGCATCTTGGTTCATGAATCACGAATGTACGCCGCAACAAGATTGTGTATTATGCGAATGCTGCATAGTTTGGCATCAGCTGGCTTTAATTTTAGTGGAATATGTTTGTCCAGAAGATCTGGCTCATCCTCCTGATGTAACTTGAATCCATCTATTTAATTTTATCATTTTTTCTTTCAACCTGTACCATTCGCGTTGTTTGTATTTTAGCCACCTCTAGAAGAATCCACGGATGAGTCGAAAAATAGTCCACCTGACAGCGACAAAAAAGAACAAAAAGGAGATTCGCTAAATTCGCCTTTTATGGAAATAAATACTGTACGTTTTAGATGTTGTTATTTTTTCGTTGCGTGTAAGTAAGTGTTCTCATTTACGTTTTTTTTGCTTTATTTTATACAGTTACAGATAATGACAGCGACTGTAGAAACAGTTGTGGAGCAGCTTGACCTGGCTCCTATTATTTTAACCGAAAGAGTAATTCCTAATATGGCTCGGGCAGTTACGTTGCCGGATTCGGAAATTGGTATGAATTATTTTGTTATTTCAATCATCAGAGTAATAAAATATTAACGTTAATTTTCAATGATAGGTGGATCATCAAGAGTTTCGCGTCCAAGTATCTACAGTGACATTGATTTATCAGAGCAGCACAGCGGAAACGAAGGTGAAAGTTATGCAGAGGATTTATGGCACACATCTGTGGGAAAATTTCGTTTTTCTTTGGACGAGCTGCCTCCTCAGTTACAGTATTTACACTTTTTATTAAAAGTAAATAAAATTTGCAGAGTTATTCAAAATTGTATGTGAAGCACAAATTACTGAAATGCTATTTTTTGTTTATTGTTTATGCGCGCGTGTGTGTAGGAATCTGCCAGAGTTGAAAATCCAAATGTTTTATATTTCATTTTACGATCTCTTTACTTATTCATTTTACATGGCGATATTTTATCGAAGTCGTTGAAAGATCATGCTGGTTTCATCATATGGTGTCAAGAAAATTTAATTATTAAAAAGTAGGTAATCCATATTTAAAATTCTGTAATCCTGTACAAAGAACAGTTGAAGCACTAAACTAATGTATACCTACACTGTTACAGTATGTGGGAATTATGCAATGCAGAATATTCAAATGTTTGCGAAGTCTGTGTACCGATTTTACTACATTGTGTTACTTTACCCTCGGGATCGGATGTATTTTGGAAAATTTTACAAGACGAATTTCATAGTTCGGATTGGAGAGTTCGTTTTGTAGCAGGTAAGCATTGGCAGGTATATAAGTAAGAATTTTTAAAATGCAAAATTCTCAAGTTTTTATTCCGATTAGTGGAAAGAGTTACTGTAATGGCGAGATTTATGGAGACAACCCCATTAAGAAACAACTACCATCTGCAAGCAGTGCTCACAAATGCGTTTTGTTACTTAATTTCAAGCATGGATGACTATAATGAATTGGTGGCTCAACGTGCCACTATTTATTTGGGAACTATACACGATTATGCCATGAAGGTATAAAAAATGAAACATTTTTGCTTATATAATTTACTCAAATAATTTTTGATTTTCAGTCTTTATGTATGTGTTTGGAAACACAATTCGATTGCGTAATAGTAGACCGGCCGATGGTTCTGCAGTCACTTTACCAGTTACATAATTCGCTTAGCGATCGAAAAATTCTTAGTTGGGAATTTTTCTTGAATCGTTTTGATACGTTGTTCATAGAAGCCCAGCTGCATTTAGAAAAAACTGGAGATATTCCCCATTTCAAAGGTACATACATGCCAGGAATGATTTTGATTATTTTTCATAGAGAGAGTAAAACATGACCCAATTTTACAGATTTAAAAGATTGTGATCAAACTAATGAATCATTTGTGAAAAAGTTACAAAGAGCTCAAGAAGCTTTATCGCAAACATCAGATTCAAGTTTGGTGAAAACTCTCAGTGCCAGTTTCGGTACAAAATGGCCTTATAAAAGAACAATGTCAGCACCGGCGTCCATGTTATCCAGACAAGATAGCAAGTTAGGTAATGAACCGTGTATAGTTTACCTACATCTTTTTATCGTTGTTAATGACAGAGGTGTAAAAATTCGAATTTTATTACAGAAAAAGATAAAATCTATAATCGCCAGTTTTCCGCTCCAGTTCTAAAAAGAAAAAGTTCGCGATTTGGTTTAGGTGAGAGGATAAAAACTTCAGAATTTTGTTTTATAGCATATCCCTAAATGAATTTTACCGCGCCCTATATATTTTCATTTTCAGAAGCGTATAACCAGCAGTACACAAGTAATAACGAGGAAAGCAATGTTTACGCGACATTACACAGAATTATCGCGTTGGAAGAGAGCGATCGTGAAACTACCCATTTATTGGTATTTTTATTCATACAGTTTCTTTCTCGATCGGATCAGGTATTGGAAATACTCGTATAGTATGCTTATTTTAGTTTTCATAAAATCAATCACTTACTGTGAGATGTTGGCTTTTCATTGTGTTTTTTCGTACTGGAAATTATTACAATTTCGCATAAAAGTCCTTTTAAACATACGTTATTTTTTAAATATTTTTCTCTATGATAAGGTCATAAAACATACAAATATGAGACACTTACCTATAAATAGGCAGAATGTAGTTGAATATAATGCGTGGTTTCTCATCTTTACGAGCAAAACATTTGCAAATTCAATAAACTTGAAAGTCGTAATCTTATCATAATCATCTTATTTTTTTAATCTTGACTTTTTATCCCTCTTTCTTTGAGTATTTCCAATAGTGTGATATTTCAACTTTTTTCAGGTGGCGCCCAGTGATGAGAAGTACCTTTCTCGAATACAAAATATTGTATTGAGACATTTATACCTTTTACTAGGCTATAATTCCAGCGAAAGAAGCTTTCATGTTGCGCCTCAAGTGTTAAGGTAAAAAAAACCTCACAAGAAAATTAAATTTCGTCCAGAGCAATATCCATACTCTAATGGCTAAAAAACGCTTTTAAATTTTCAGAAGCTCCGCCGTTTTTAACGCGTTTCTATCAAATCTTCCTCAGTTACTAGATCAAAATTTCAAAATTGGAGAAATGATAGTTCCAACGACTTTGTTGCTTCTTCAATATTGTCCTAGTTCACCTCATTGTGTAATGTTGGATTTGCAAAGCCATCCAACTTACTCGTTATGGAATTTGGAACCACATATCAGACGATGCTGGATTATGGCTGTTTTTGTATTCCTCTACAAAGTATGTTCAATAAGAATATTTTTTGAAATTTTATTCTCTTTGAAATTGAAATTACTATGGTTTTGTATTTCGTAGTATAATTATAAAAAGCCACCCCTAAGTAATCAAGTCATGAATCTTATTCGAATCGTTTTAAATACGTTAAACGCTCAACACCATGTATGCCACAGAATCCCTCCTACTGTGATTATGCCAGCTCCTTCACAACCTTCTCATTCCAGAGGTAAGGACTATTCCAGTTAGACATGGTTGTTAGGCTAGGTATTTATTGTTATTTCGTTTCAGATTTAAGTCAACGCTCTATCGGGGGAGAAACTCCCCCTCAATCTCCTGGTAATTTGACTCATACCTTTCGAGGTAAAAAATCTGCAACCAGCATGGAAACCCATTGGGAAGAAGAGACGCCTATATGCGGGAAAAGTGATCAAACAAAGTAAAATATGTTATATTTCAGTCGGCTATGTATGTTCGCAAGTCCAGGGCCAAAAATTTCAAAATTTTTAAATGCTGAATGTAAAAATGTTTTTTTCCTACAAAATTTGAAAAATTTCTCCCCTCCCAAAAAAAATTGAGATATTTTTTCCAACCAACAATAAATTAAAAACAATGTAGAGATTTTTCCTCCAAAAAATTCAGACATTTTTTTCCTCTTACATTGAAAATTTTTCCAAATACGTACTTACCTACTTATTTGGGAAATATTTTTTCTCCAAAAAATTGAGAAAATACTTTAAATTCAAAAATTATAAACTTTTTTTTTACTCCAATAAAATTGAAACCGAGTTTTTTTTACTCCACTTTAAAAAATATTTTCACTCCAAAAAATTAAAACTGTTGATTCTCCAAAAATATCAAGGTTATATTAAGAAACTTGATTTTTTAAATTTATTTTCTTATTTCAAAATAATAAGTTTTCCACAAGAATTGTATAAAAAAAAAAAAATCAAAAAAAATAAGAGATTTTAATGGGTAATGCCAATTTAATTTTTTCATTTTGGTAGTTTTTAAAAGTATATTTCATTTCTATTTCGATACTTTGGATAATATAGTTTGGGCGCTCGAGCTGCTGAGTTGTCAGTCATGTTTGTAACTAAAGTGTTGATTTTCTTGTTTTTTCAAAATGCCATTTTTTTTTATAGTTCGCTGGAAGTCGAAGATTCGGGAAATGCTTTTCAAAATGTTTCGGAGCGTTATAAATCCGATAGTACAGTTCCTGATAGTTTACAAGTAATTATTTTGCCAATGTTGGAGAAAAAAAAACAATTCAAGTTGGATTAACACACTTTTTTTTATAGGGGTCTTTTGAAGAAGGAAACGCTAACATGTCAGACAGTATCTTCAGAAATAATCATTTTAAGAAGCCAGTTTGGTATCTCGGTAGTGAAGATAATCAAGTAAAGCAATCTATTACTCTGGATTTATAAGATATGTCCGTGATTAATCCTTTCAAACGTACCTATTGTAATTTCTTTTTTTCAACTCTACTACAGGACGCGAAACCAACAACTTCTCAATCTATTTCAATGACAGTTTTGAAATCTTCACCAAAGTAAATTTAAACATCAATTGCTTTCAATACGATTTTTTTTTCATTTTTTACTTTTTTGAAATCGAATTTTATTTACAGATCCGACTCGGAAGAAGGATCGGTTAATACAACGCCAGGTCGGTACACTGAGAAATCTTATCGAAGAGTTAATTTTACATTTTTCATTTTTATTATTGTTATCATAAAACATTAATCAACATCAAAATTTAGTCTATTCTCTACTGATAATGCATTTTGTTTAAATTTAGGAGATACAAAAGATACAAAAAGTGTATACGGTTCACCCGAATCTCCTCTTTCTAAGATGGATATCCATTCTGAAGGTAGTGGAATACCGAATTATAAGAAAACTATATTTTTCTTGTGATTTTTAATGTTTTAAGTTTGATTTTTTTTTTATAGAAAAAGAATACGGTGGTTATAGAAGATGGACAACTAATACTCTTGAACTAATGAACTCTAAAGAGTTATCGTTGCCTGTCCCGGAAAGATTATTACCTGTTGGAAAGTCTTCTCCCAGAGTGTGCGACGAAATGCCTATTTTATCCTTACAAGGTAGGAGTATTTGCAAGCCCAATTTTGTTTCTATTCACAGTTTTAAATCACTGTCATGCCTTTCAGTAAAAGATAAAAAAAGTGACGATAAACGCGCAAAATCTGATTCTGACGTTGATCCGACTTCTACCGCTAGATTTACGACTACAGAAAAATTTGATGGAACTGGAGTAAAGATTCAATTAATTGTAAAAACTTCGGCATTTTTCAAACGCTTATTGATTTAAACCTTTCTTTATTCAGAGGAACAGAAGTATAAGCCCGAGGCATCTAATCAAGCAGGTGGCACTCGAATCTCCTTCCGATGACGTGTTCACAAAAATGATGCGTAAATATTTTCATTACTTTTATCGTTTTCCTAATGTTATAGAATTTAAACTTGTATTTTTTTGTCATCAGTCAAAATAGAATTTAAACTTGTATTTTTTTGTCATCAGTCAAAGCCGAAGACATTCCTCAAAAGAAAAAATTCGTCAATATTCCTACAACTCCTCATGCCTTATTGGAGTACATGCAACATCATGGCTTTTGGTTAGAAAATGCACATTGCTGACTCAAAATGCGTATTTTAAGCGATAAAATGACTTGTGAAATCATTCTCATTTGCAGGAGTGGGTCTTTACAAAGAGGCAGTGTAATCGAACCAGGATTAGAGCAAGCCTGTCATGCTTCAGCTAGTTTGAAGCAAAGTTTGTATCGAGTTGGAGAGGATTGTACTTCTGAAAGGTTCAAACAATCATTTAACTATTTTGATTTATACAATTTGAATATTCGAATTGGTGGGTATGGGTACTTTTAGGTGCAGCGAATGCGGTATGATAAAAGAAGAATATAACGATGATGAACTCGGTTTATGTATAATAGTAATTGGAACGTTTGTACATCGAGAACCTGCCTTAGCTGCGCCTATACTGGACCAAATACTTTCAATTATTGCAAAGTAAACACTTGAACAGCCTTTTCAAAAAAGTTTTTGATTATCTTTCGACGAATTTGTTACTTGTATTTTTCACAGATTGAGTGCGATTCCAGTGTATTCGTGGCAAGTTGAGAGCAGTATCAATCTACCCGGTAGCTCATGTCGAGTAGCTAGACAATTTCTTAAAGTAATTTTCCAACAATTGATTCCTAACGGAGTTTTTATTCAAATGTTCCGTACTCCAGTCCAAGGTGATTCGATTTATAAAGCTTTTATTGAGGGTTTTTTGTTACAGAAGAGTAATCGATTTTCTTAATTTTATAGAATGTTCCGGTGTGAATTTTTTCAAGAATGTAGTCCAATCATTAATAGATTTTAAAGAGTTGTGTCCAATTACGCCCTTGATGATGTTATTCGAAGTAGATATATTTTTTTTTAAGTTTTATTTTCGTTTCAAGAGCGAATAAAATAAAACGAATTTTTTTTTTAAAAAACAGGTGATGAATAATAAGAAAACTCTTCCGTTAGATAGACTTCCGATAATTCTAAATAATATAGCGAGTTACATTGAGTGCATCATTATGGAGAATATATCAGTCACTTGGGGGCCATTTATTACTCAGGCTGAAATATTTTTTCGGCGAGTGTCGTTGATTATGAGCAACTTTGAAGGATTTTCATGTTTTTTCAAAAATATTTTATGCATTTTGCGAATCCCCGGAATCGTATTATTCAAGGTGAAAGCTATTTTTATGAATTATAAACAAGGTTAACCAATCGTTAATATTTTTTAATAATTTTAGAGCATACTTGATCCATTTTCAAAAATTTTAAGCTATGGAAATGAAAACTTCAAACTAAATTATCGCATGTTACTAGAAGTTTGCTTCCACTGTAATCGAGCTTTCACTCGAGTAAGTAAAATTTGCGTTGCAAGTGAAAAAATTGAAGAAAAAAATTAATTACGAACAAATTTATTTTCAGGAACGAGACAAGTTGATGTTGACTCGTGTAGTGATATTTGAGCTTATGCAAGCTTTGAAAGCAAAAACTATTTTATTGGAGTCAAACATGTTAACTTTGATTAGTTTCGTGTTGCAAGTAAGTGGCTTCATTCTCAAAAGACGAATTCCGTCTAAAAAACTGTTTTTACAATAATATAATAAAATTTTAGGACATTGGCGGAATGCTTCCAGCTGCAAGCTCGGCAGAAGGTATTTTAATGGGTGAGACGGTCGATCTTTGTAGTCCAGTTTTGAATACAGGAGCTGTAGAAGTGATGCGACAAAATTTCACAGATGCTTTGGATTTTGTTGTGGACTTCCACTCTTTGACAAAAATTAAAGTAATTCGTGAATATTGATTTAAGATAGCAAATTCCGCTTCTATTGACCCGTTTTTTATCCTACAGACGAATTATAAGTGCAATTTGGTCAGTTTAAATGAGGATACATTAGGAGGTACCCTGAAAGCTGGTATTTCTCAGTACATAGCTTTGGAATTGACTCGAGGAACAAGTCGAGATAACAGAGTATTAGCTCGATATTTTCCTTGGCTGTGCAATACACCAGCTAATCAACAAACGTAAGTTTTCAAAAATGTATCAATCGAACGGAAGCATCAAATTATATTGAAACAACAATTACAGAATAAAGGAATTTTCTGAATGCATGGGGCATATTCGATTGCTTTCCTGGCTATTAATTGGCACCCTTACTAATAACTGCATATCCGGATCTTTATGTCAATCAGTCCCTCAAGAAGTGTCGTGTTACATCGCTGATCATGTCCAAGTCGTACTCACAGGGTATCCTGATCACGCTAAATTAAGCGTTGTTCATATGTCAGCCTTATTTCATTCGTTCGTGTTATGTCAAGTGAGTATAGATATTTGTTCTCCAATACTAGCTTCGTAGATTTTTCACGACTTCATAATATGATTTCCATTGTTTTTTATCTTTTTTTTTTCTCATTGTAGTGCTTCTTTGCTTTGAAATTATTTGCGAATTTTATATTTTTTGTTCGTTCATCAAAGAAATTATCTCAAGAATGTGTTTTGTACTGAAGGTAGCATAACCATTTTCCTCGTAGTATCAAATTTCGCATTTTTAAGAAAGTTGGACTACTGCATTAAAAATGCGTTTTATTTTTATTTTTCAATACAGTTATGGACTATCTATCTAGAACATGTGGCATCCTGTCATAAACCAAATTCAGAACCGTATACGTTAACTCAAAGTATCCTGTTTGATTTTTGGGGAAAAGTGACTCCAGCCATACTGAAGTTGATATCACATTCGAAATTTGTTAGCATTTAATTTTTTTATCATCATTATGAGGATTTAAAAAGTAATCTAATTTTTCATGCCATTCTCAGATGTCAGAAATGGCAAATATGCATTTTGTCAGCGTCATCGAAGCACTACTGGAATGTCGATCACCATCTTTGAATAAATTATTACCAATTTGGCGACCTATTCTAAATGAGGATAATACACAGGTATGAATTCATCTAAATAATTTATCTACGTTTTCTACATCAATATAATGTATAAACTTGATATTATTATTCACTCTTAGATCCCAGGACATATAATGATGCGTTTGCAGAATTGCCAAAATTCCCCGCCTCCTTCAAGCGTTACCATTGCGCATACACATGTGTCAAGTTCTATCTTATTGAAATGGTTGCAGCGTCTTCAATTTCGAATGGGGCAAATAGAATTACAAGCTTCCCAACCAGTTCAGTTTTATTCCGTGTAGTTCTTGAATTTAGATGCTCGAAAGTTAGAAATTATTAAAAAGTGTTGCGTTGTGGAAGTTATTATAATTAAACAATTGAAAAACTCACGTGGCATAAAAAAAATATGTTCATGTTACGAAATACAATTACTTACGAAAAGATACTCATGGGTCGTCAGAATCTTTTAAATTTTCGATGCCTTCTCATTCTTTGAGGTACTCGCTTCCTGTTTTTCCTTTTTAATTTTTTCAACCAATAGTGCTGTTTCACGTTGCCTCTGCATTAGTTTACTTTGTTTAAATCTCTGTAACGAAGTGGTTTTTCCACGTCCTGCTTTGCCTTGTATTTTATTAAGGTATGTCAATATAGTTTCTCTTACTGATAGCTGTTCAAACGAAGTAGTGTAAAATTAAGTGAAAATTCATAAAATAGGTGGTATTTCCGATAACGTACGTGCTTTGGGATGTGAATAAAACGAATATTTCTTCCTTTCACGTAAAGAGTATCGTAATTGTAGCAGTTTTCTTCGCTGTCTTCGTAAATGACTTTTTCTAGCAAAATATTCATAAATCTGAAAGATAATCGTTGGAAGAATGTTTCAATGAACATTTTCATTGTATACAGGACAGCAGTTCTGTAACTTATCTTACCCATCAACTTCTTTCACGACACCGGTGACAGACGATTCATTTTTTAAATCGATTATCACACAGTTACTTTTCAAAGCTTGGACGAAACACGCTAGTCCATTAATTGCGATGTTTGTTTCCCGTTTATTTTGGTATTCCATTTTCTATAAGACAAGAATCAAAAATGTTCACATTGATGATGATTACCATTCAACAAGAACAACGTTAATGTAGTTAATGAATAATTAGTATTTAGGAAGCATGATTGATAAAGTTGAGTATGTTAATGTCACGTAGCTTACCGTATCTACTCGAAAACCGGCTGACTCGTTGCTACTTGGACTTGCGTTGATAAAGTGTTATCACTACTAAATCACTGTTCCATTTAACGTGACGGCCATGGACCGCTCGTATCAGCGGTTTTGAAGAACAAAATTTCTACTTTGATAGAATGCGTCTGAGCATGCGCGAAGAAATGAGGTAGTATGAGTGTGTAATCTACACGGTCGGTGTGTTGTGTTCGTGCGTGGTCCGTGTTGTTTATTTTTGCACTACCCTACCACCACACTACACAACGACGCGTTGACAGTAAAATACACACTCAAACTACTTCATTTCTTCGCGCATGATCAGATGCATTCTATCAAAGTAGAAATTTCGTTCTTCAAAAATCAACTGATAATAACGTTGTACGAGCGGTCCATATATAAGTAGAACGTCTATGGTTACAACTGTTACAAGTGAAGTTGTTTTTCAAATGGTTTTTCATCAAAATGTTCAATTTTAACAATTACGATTGTATTGGATTTGATCTTGACAACACAGTTTGCGAGTACAGAGAATCGGAGCTTATACAGTTGGTATACGATATTTTATCCAATTATTTGGTCTCTAAAAAGGATTACGATCCAGAAATAATTCGTCCATTGGATATAGATTTCCTTCGAAAAGGATTGACGTTGGATCTTGAAAAAGGTAATATTCTAGATCTTGGCGATGACGGAACGATTTTAAGTGCTTCCCATGGTACTAACCCCCTGTCAGATGTTGAAATTAAATCTATTTATGGTGAAAATAGACAGTGGTGCTTGGCTTCACACCATTGCAAGGATCTTTTGGCGACATGGAATGGAGAGTTATCGGAGAAGATAAGATCAAGTATCGATTATTTTGACGTGGCTGTTCCTTTGTTATTTGGTCGTGTAATTGACTCGATGGATAAAAAGGATAAGCCTCAAGGAAAGTACGAAGTATGGCCTGACATACTTAGTGGATTGTTCTATATGTTCATTAAAGAACATTTTCCATCTGACAAAGGCGAATATTATCCGGCGCTCAAATACAATCCTGATAAATACATTAGAAAATGTTCTCCGAAATTACTGCAGTGGTTGAAACAACTGAAAAATGCTGGTAAAATCACATTTCTAATTACCGGCTCAAATTCATCGTACGGTTCATTTGTAGCTGAAAGCGCCATGGGTCAAGACTGGAGGAAATATTTCGATATAATAATTTACTTTGCTCGTAAACCGGGATTTTTTGTTCAAAAACGACCATTTTGTAGAATCGATAACGAAGATATTGAAATTCCACTTTCCGATGTCAAGTGCCCGGGTAGTTATAGCCAAGGAAATTGGTCAGATTTATTCAACATCTTAGCCAAAACCACCGGAAAAACTAATCCGAAGTGTGTATATATCGGTGATAATTTAATTCAAGATGTGTACACTCCGTCATTATTTAAAGACTGCGATACAGTTGCTGTAGTTAAAGAGTTGGCCGCTGAATGTAATAATAATAATGACCTATTTGTGTCCAAAAGATGGGGATCCTTCTTCTATAACAAAGAGAATGAGAAGTACACCGTTTGGGGAAATGTAATTCGTAATCATGCGAAAATATGCGTTTCCGATTTGTTGTGGTTTACCGATAAACCCGTTGATGCACAGTATCCTCAATTTCAACCTAACGGCGAGCATGACAAAAACCATAATCTTAGTGGTTATCAAGAGTTTATTCCGAATTGTTTTTCGTAATCACTTATCTGTTTTGTATTATTTGTTTCCCAATTTTCCAGTTGCCAAGTTTAATGATATGTGATATTTAATTCAATACAATGTTTCATTGGTTTAATTTTTTATTAAAATGTTTTGTCGTCAGTATAAAAGATTACTGAATTAATAACATTTTATTTCAACTTACGCACAAACAAAAAAGAAAAAACAACAATCAGTCTAAAACTGTATAAAGTAAAATCACAGTTTTTCAATGGCCATAGCGATTCCTTGTCCCCCTCCAATACACAAGGCGGCGATACCTTTTTTACCACCGGTTTGCTCCAGAGCACTCAAAAGAGTAACCAAGATACGTGCACCTGAAAAAAGGTATACTTTTTAGATTTAAACACGTAGCACTACGTATGTGCACCACATACAGGAATGGAAGTGCATTAAATATTTATGAGCAAACATCCAACAAAGTGATCATTCAACAGATCGTCTCATGTATTGCATAATACATAAAGCCGTCGATTTTATCTTCAATTAAAATTACCTGAGGCGCCTATCGGATGACCGAGTGCCACAGCTCCGCCATATATGTTGACTTTATCCGGATTAAGGTCGAGTTCCTTCAATACAACAATCGCTTGTGAAGCAAAAGCTTCGTTAATTTCGTAAATATCTACTTCATCTTTACTCCATCCGATTTCCAATAACTAAAACAAAAAAGTATAATAATTAAACGAATGTGTTACTTATCAAAAATTCAAGTTCACGGTTTAATTGGTCTAATGAATATGTCGTTAGGATGTTTAAATGTATAAGGTCGCACTTTCAAAAATGATAACTTGGTGACCTATCAACAGACCGTTCACAAAGACGGAAATAATTTTTACTCACAGATATTACTCGGTGGATTCATATTTATAATTAAAAGTTAATTACTCAGGTATTTCATTGGATTTTTTAAAAAATGGGCACGGCATAGGGTATTATTTAATCGTTTGACATTAATTAAATAAAAAAGAACAACCGGTTATCTCTTTAGCTAATTGGTACTTCATTCGTATTTTAATCATTACGCACAGAAAATGACTAATTGATTAAATTATAAATGAGATGACAAATTTATATTTTGTCTAAAAATCGCAAAAACATTTTTTTTTATCCTACCTAAAAAAAAATTTCAATTCAAATGATCGTAATCAAAATTTTAGTTACTTCCAGCATTGATAAGGCATCGTAATTTAAAAAGTGAAAAAGATAAAATTCATCGACACATCCAATTAATTTAGGTTCATTAATTAATGAGACCAAAGATGACATTTCACACCACGTGAATGATTCACCTTGACATTCCGTATTCAAAACCGGTTAGATAATCGATCTGAGGCATTAAAAAAGCACATGATTTTTGTAATTTCTGAGTTAAGAGAGTCAAGACTTACATTACAATGAAAGTATGCGTTATGTCTTTTAAATTAGTTATCAAGTTATTATCAAATTACCAAAGACTGGATGGCTTGAATAGGAGACAATCCCATAAGAAGGGGTGGCACTCCAATTTTGGTAACAGCTACTATTTTAGCTAAAGAAATTAAATTTCGACGATCAGCTTCGGATTTTTTCATCAAAACGACAGCAGCGGCTCCGTCATTTATACCGGAGGCATTTCCAGCGGTAACAGTGCCGTTCTAAAAAAAACATACATATTTATAATTCAATAATTGAATAATAAAACGAGGTAAATTTATGAAATATGTATTCGTAAACGAAAATAAAATTTAATGCATAACCTATATTATGTTCACGTAGGATTCAACGTGTACAGACATGAGAGGAATAATTATTTAGTTGGTAATTATCATACAAAGCTGGATTGTTTTTGTTGATTTTTTTTTACGTGAATATGAATATCATTCCAATTAATGTAATCAAAAAAGCATAAATTACTTCTTTGAAAACGGGTCTCAGTTTTTGCAAGGTACTTATGGTGCAACCGAATTTAGGATATTCATCGGTGGTAACAACAACTTCTTCCTTTCTTTTTTTAATAACAACTGGAACTATTTCTTTTTTGAATTTTTCACTTTTTATGGCACTTGCAGCTTTACGCTGGGATTCTAATGCGAATTCATCTTGTTCGTCCCGCGATACCTTGTATTTCTCAGCAATATGTTCAGCTGAAATAAAATTCCAAAAATGAATTTTGATTTCCAAATACTCAAACTAAATATAAAACTACACGAACCGGTATCTCCCATATGGCAATTATGAAATGCGTCGGTTAAACCGTCACGTATCATCGTATCAGCAAGAGGAAACTCTCCTAATTTGATTCCTGCTCGTAAATAACCCGAGTGTTGAGCTTGACTCATACTTTCTTGACCACCACAAACGACGATTTTTGAAATTCCTCCCAAGATATGTAGATATCCATCGGCAACAGCTCTATATAAAGATCGTTAGTAAACTTGGCTTAAAAAATAAATATGAAATTTTACTGAGAAAAGAATGTAAAACATACTGTAATCCCGATCCACATAATAAATTTATGCAGTAGGCTGAAACCGAATCAGGAAGACCTGCTTTCATAGCAGCTTGTCTGGCAGGATTTTGACCCTGGCCAGCGGTAAGCACCTAAAAAATGTTGAAATAATATGAATAATTATAAAATTTGAATAAAGTACATGTGTACAATTTTGAAAGGTAAGGAAACGTTTCTTACCTGTCCTAAGATGACTTCTGTTACATCGCTAGGTGAAATATTGACTCGATTTATTACTTCTTTAATTACTACAGCACCTAATTCATGTCCTTTGAGTTCTGAGAGAGCGCCTCTAAAATCGCCTATATTTCAAATCACTAAAATTAATTTAAAATATTAAAATAAAATTTATTAAACGATTTTAACATACCTATCGGCGTTCTTGCGGCAGATACTATCACTATATCGTCACTCATTTTTGAATTTTATCTACTGGAGTAGGTATATGATCGGAATAGAAAAAAAATTTTAACATACACGTTACGTCTTCATCACTTGAAATATTTCTGACCAAATTCACAACGGAATGTAGATAATTCGGAGGTGGTAGGCAACTTGAAAAGAGAAAGTTAGTCTGTTGGTTCGGAATTCCTCATAGAAAATCGTCCCGAGTGATAGTTGATCACCGACTGAAGAAGTGAAGACAACACGAAACGCAGCATAGCGAGGTCACTTTTCGGATTTCTTTTCCCCGACGGAAATGAAACGTTGCTTATGCGATAAAAACGATGAGACAATCGCAGTTCGATCACAGACGACGTGTGACATGATGTCATTTGCTGTAGTGATAACAATGGAATATAGCTAGTACACTATGCACAATTTAGCGGTGAATAAAAATGATATACGTACAATTGCATTAAATAATTAGATTTGCATTGCCTACTATAAATTACTACCATCTCCGATAAATTAATCACAGAATCTAACTTCTGAAAACCTGTTACGAAACCATTGAATTGAACACAGCTGAAAGATTCAAGGACAAATCAGACAAAATCGTAAAGTTTTTCTCAACTTTCATGCATTTCAAAACCCATTACAAAAAATCATTAAAGAGCTTTTCAAATTCGAAAGGATTTCATATTATTCATTTTAATGAAACATTTCAATGCATCTCCTTGTCCTTATACTCCTTATCTATCCCTTTTATCTTGTCCCTTCTTCTACTCTCTGCACCACCACAACCACAAAAATTTTATCAAAATTTTAAAAAATCGGTATTGACGGTATTTACTGTAATTTTTTGTTTGATTTTCATTTGTAAAAGTTTACTAGCGCTCCTACAATAATTATTTGAAAACCTTGAAATTCGACTGACCTGTCGAATTTTGATTCTACCTTACCAATTTACCAATGATAACAGTCAATCTTTTGAAAAAACCTAAAAAACAAAAGAAGTTGTTCCATTTTTTTACCTTTACTTTACTTGTGTTCCTCATCAGGAAACTGGAAAGTTTTTTACGCGATCTCAGATCTGAAGCCGGCATGGTCGATTAAAGATGATTTGATCAATTAAAGACTAAAGTTCGTAAATTCGTTTTCGTGATTAATTACCACTAATTCCAATTTCAACGGTTTCTCAACATCGTAAAGCGCATGGTCATGTTTGGAATTTGCTCAGGCGAGGCAGGTAATTGATAGGTTTACTGGTTGCAATTTTTTTCAGCTGTGTAGTTTTCTGCTTTTCTGAATGCAATAATTATTTGAATGTAGGTGATAATCCTTAATCCTGAGTGCTCGGAAATGATTTAAAACTGGAATAAATGTTATGTGATCGGAGTGAATCATTTTTATTAGTGAAAGTATGTCTGATGCCGATAAGTACATCACCAACAATCATTCATCAGGTACGCATTTTTACGTCTAATTTGTTTTGACAGCATACGTATTTCTGTTAACACCTAACAGCAACAGTAATGATGCGCCTCTACTTTATCGTGTGATTACAATCTTACCCTATAACCGACCAGTTGAAGCTTTTTTGATTGGAGGTATCGTAATCAAACTTGCAATTGCTATCCTTGGTGGTGTTCACTTGACCGATGTTATGTTTTTATACGGATAAATTGAATTAATTCTTAGTTGACACATCCAGATTTTAGTCTGAATATGTCTATTTTTCCCACAGTTTGTTAGAGGTTTTTCTTTTCAATTACGAATGTCTCTTAACCACCGAAAAACCACCCTGTTGAAAGTTTATTATGCCTAATGTACAACCACTTCGTTAGATAAAGTCTATTCACATTCAATTCATTCATTATTCTTTGAACTTTCAAAATTGTAAGAAATCATGTTTACTAAGTATTTACAAATATAAGAATATTTTCTAATACAATAATTTGAAATTGTGTTCTTGTATGGTAAGCTTTCGAAAGAAATAAGAGTTTTTTCATAATTGCGCTTCTGCTGGCGTAGTTTCTCTGTTTTCAAATTTTCCACCCCATAAACGATCAGATTTTCGTTTAATGTATTCTAATGTACCGTCCGGCGTTAAACATCGATAATTACATCCAACAGTTGAGGATATTTTTCAATAATTTGTATATTGTAATTACAGGGACCTCAACGCTATTATCTTATGCCTGTATATGTAACGTTGCTCTCAATAATTATGTAATTCAGTCTTTAGGTCAATGATTGGCAAGATTATTCAATTGATGTTTTGATCTAATATACGTGACTCACTCGGTACACGATCTTACATGGGAATAAAGTAGTCCTCGCTGCTCGGAACTGATTATTAGAAAAAACACGAGAATCCAGTACCAACATGTGGTGTTCTAGTAGCACATGTTTATGTACTTTATGTATGTACTTGAACCTTCTATTTAAAAAAAAGGGGTTCCAACTTCCAAGCTGAGCAGACGTATTTAGATTTTGAACTTATTTCCTGTATTCCGATGGTCTTACCACGTTTATATGAAGTGTACCTACATGCCGTATATATCTGAGATTTTCTGCAAATCGAATCAACTTTTTTTGTATTTGTTTGTGAGTACTAATTTCAGTGCAATAATGGATGATTCATGCTAGTTTCAATTAATTGTACTACGCCGTAGTAAGTGAACCAACGGGTGTGGTGCATCTCCACTATATTTTTATATAGAACTTGACAAAGCAAAAAGTCGCGATTTCAAAATGCTTTAAATATACAATTCAACTTCTATAGTTTCGTCTGTTGTACTAAATCATCGCCACCCTCATAGCCCATAGTAAGGTGGCTTTTTGAAGAGCATAGTTGAAAATTCGTATTTTTTTCTTTGTATTTCCGTGAGTCGTCATGATGGTTCATAGGTCAATTTGTGTTATATTTGGTAAAGCAGCTATGAATATAGAGAAATTAAATGATTTTGTAATTCCTAACTACCTAGTCTTCGAATATTTGAGTAGAAAAATTATACAATATTTTTTCAAATCAGGACGAATTAGAGAAACCTGAACCATCGTGACGTAAAGTTTATTGAGTATTTTACGTAGTTTTACGAACTTTATCTGTTTCAAACTTCCAATCGTGTATCAGTTTCTGGGTAAAGTTTATACCGTTATGATTCGCGAACGAGTTTGTTCTTTAGAACGAGACGGATAGAAAAAGCTCGTAACGTTGTTGTTCCATAAAAGCGAAAAAAATCTAGTTGAAATATGGTTGCCAGCGATAAAGTTGTATATAAATCTATGATTAATTCTAAAATCATACGCCATGACAGAAATAAAACGTACGGCACCGGATGTTCTTAGGCTTTATTGTTACGCTTTTAGTTACCGTATAGGTATTCTTCGAATATATATTTTAATATTTTCCTTGACCGGTGTTGTTTCATGAATGAAACTGCAAGATCGTGACTTTCACATCATATTATATCTAGATACATAATTATAAAGCTACGCTAAGTTGTATTCGTACATTATCCATTTAAATTGGGCGACATAGATCACATAAGATGATCGAATGAAGAATACACAAACATGTGTTTGTTCATTTCACTGTGTAAATCGAAAAATTTTGAATTTGTATTAGAACCTCAATTTTTGGGTTAATTGGGGAGAAGCCCCTCTAGAAGCTCCCTAGTAGTTTTTAATATCTTTAACGCGGGAATTCGAGCCAAAAGAGACAAAATGAAGGTAATTGACGGCATTAGGCTTTATCATATCAAGTGCGAGTAAAAGAATCGGTAATGAACTTGATACTACGTACTTGTTATAATACATATTATGAAACTATAATATATACAACCAACGTTTCGTTTGTTTTCATAATGTTCATAAACAGCTCAGAGCTGTCTAGCAGAGTTGATTACCGGCATTTTTGCAGTATTGGTATCAGACCCAACCAGTAAGAGGAAGAAAGGGAAGGTTTCCAGGGGCCCGTATTTTGAATCCTTGAAAAAAATAACGGGCCCTCAGAAAAAATAATGGACCCTCTGAAGTGAAATATATATTTTTTTTTATCTAGGAAGGGGCCACATTATTTTCCGTCAGGGCCCGGATTTTCTCTGCACGGCGCTGATTAGTATCAGCGCCGGTATCATTCCGAAAAGAATACCAGTATCAGTATTGGTGATAGTACGACGATGCCAACCCTAACCGCAACAATACAGCAAAAAATAAAATTAGTTATTTTAGCAAAAGTGGTCAAACATTCCTTAGAGACTCAAAGGTCGTGCCGTACAACTACTGGCATTTTTGCGGTATCGGTACTGATATCGTACCAAAACAAAAAAATAACAGCATGGATCAATGACGGTAATCAACACTTCTGCAAAGTGATGAGTCTTTATATCAATGAAAACGTGAACGCATATTATCTCATCAACCTGCTCGCATCACGAAGTGTAGAAAAATTCGCTGAGTGCCAAATCGAGTATTCTCTGCAAGTTTCACTTAGGTACCTATACCTAACTACCTATCTACTCTGTGTCTGTGCCCGCGTGTACCCAAGTTTAATATATGAAAAGCAAATAAATGCCATTTTCTCGGTTTTCATTATGTTTTACGCATCACGTGTCAGGTTTCCCGGTGGTTACTCCTTTTTTTTTATTGATATTATACACGCGATTTTTTCGAACAATTTTTTTATTCTTTGCGTTTTAACGTTATTAAGCATTTGCCTTTGAAATCGGTCGGAAGTTTGATATTGGAAATTGCTCGATGTACCTTGAAAAAGAGGCTTGCTTGTTTTCGGTGACCTTTGACGAGTATACCGAAGGAATGGCCTTAAGTGGTGCACCTGACTTGGTCGTGGTCTGATTACGTAATCTTGTCGTCGAATTGTTTTCATGGGGTTTCGGCAGTCATTGGTAAGTTACGAAATATGGTATGTTTGAAGATGAAAATATCGCAATGTTGAAGTTGTTATGGCAGGCTTTTCACTTTGAAATTCCTTTCCTTTGCTACAAAGGATTTTCAAATTGGGTAGAAATCTCTTCGGATTGATGAAATTATTAGCAAAGACCGAGCATGCATTCCAAAATAGAAAGTGAAAAAGTTTTCAACAAAATATTGGCTACGGGAACTTGAAATTATATCGAAAAAGTAATGAAAGATGAGTCATAAAACACCGGTTACACGTACTTGAACTTGACAATTTTTGAAGTGGGTAACTAAATTATGTACGTACCATGTTCATAACATAACGTAACTGATAATTTCATGGCTGTGTTTCTTCTTCGTTGGCTTGGCACTTCGTTTTTCAACTTTTCCCCTAGTGTTTGTTCTGTTAATTTTTTGCCCCAAAGACAATGGTACTAACGAACTCGAAAATTATATTCATAGTTTGAGCGTTGGTGTGACTATCATGGCTACCACGCGAAAAAACTTCGCTTCCTCCGTACTGATCTGTCCATGGTAGAGGTTCATGAACTGAGTAATAAATTGATGAAAATTGCATCAGTATAATTTTTCAGCCGTTCGTATCACTTATAAATATTAAACAGTCTTGAGATGAAAAGAGACTGGGCCCTCGAAAAGAGGAAGCCTTGGTGAAAATGTCATAAGAACTGATTTTTTTCCGTATAAGATTCAGTCATAACATTGCTTTTAACACCGGAACTATTTTTCCCCTTTGCAAAAACTTGGCATTTTTATTAATGTTCAATGCAGATTGTCGCAGGTGTTGTCCCTGAGAATTTGCTGCTACGATTGTATTAATGTATTACAATTAAATTGTATGTACGCAAGTCGACTGGTGGACACAACTAATCTGACGTGATACACGGATACAGGCTTTATGAAAGAGTGGACCGGAATTATCCTCTATTCATTGGTTTTTTTAAAATGGCATTGTTTCCTGTCGACGAGAACTACAGCATATAGATTATGTTTGGTTTTAATACATTTTGCGTTAGGTGTTCATCGTAGTATTCGCCACGTCGTTGAAATGCTTAATTTTATTTTGTTTCATGTTTGGGAATTTCAATTTCGTAATTAGTGCGGTTTTTCTTATTCTTTCTTTACTTCGTGTTTGTTCAAGGTGTTATAAATTTGTCGTAATTTGAAACATAAAACTTGTTATAAATGTGTGTAAATAACGGGTAAAATAATAGCGTAAGTAAAACGAATGCATCTATGTGACGCGTGCGTAAGAAGTACATGGTATTTATATGATTAAAATAATACACACGCTGAGGGAAAAAAAGAAATAATAGTGGAGAGTTCGAGTACTGGTATTTAATTATCTTGCTTGAACACGCGCATTGAAAAGTACTCTATGCACAAATACATAGGTATAATTTTAACGCCATGCTAATAATTCTACCAATGTTGAAATTTGCATGTATCGTACCTGTATCGTATAAAATTGAGAAATTTATATCAATTAGAAATGATTTAACAATTTAGTGGCGCTTGGCAAAGAAAACTTGTGAGTTTATAAGAAGGTAGATGACATTTTTGGCTTAAATAATTAAAAATTCTCACACTCGAGTGAAGGCCACACGCACACTGATGTTTTCACGTACTATGTAGTAAAAAAATGCTTGCACCGAAGACGACTCGACGCTGTATATTTTGTGCACCACACCAGTACCGACGTTTTTAAAATGATTTTCCTAACGCATTGTCGTTATAGATTAAAAATATATTGACTCAGAAGTCGTTTTAATTGTCTATTTTTATCGCATATGTATTGAGAGAAGACCGAAGACTAAACGTAAACGCATATGACTTCCCTTACGACGCTGTATGTTATTTTTGGTATCGCGACACGTTCCTTGTTTCCTGTACGTGTGTGTCTGTGTAATCCCTTACAGCAGTTTGTAGAAATCACGGTGTTCATACGGTGTGTGAGAAGAGATTCTCGACTAACGAAATAGGTGTCGAATAAGGTCAGAGAACTGTCTGGGACGTTCGAAAAAAAAATCGATTATCAATTATTTCTTGGTTAAAGATCAACTCATCGATGCTCAGTTAGTCAGTTTCCTGCCACAATTTGTTATTTTACTACAGTCGCAGAGGTTGAGCAATTTTATAAGTCTTCAATAAAAAAAGATGAAACTTATGCCTTTTTTAAGGTTCTCTTGAGAACCCATTCCCTTTTCTATTGGAGATCTCTTATCTTCCTTCCTGAGGACACATTTGAAAAAATTTCCCAACAAAAGTTGTGGATTGATATCCTAAAGAATTATTTCAGTTATTATACAAATTTCGATTGAACCCCTCCCTCCCGAAAAGACTAGGTGAATCTTGTATGTATTATCCAAAATTGGAGGAGATGAAAGGGTGCAATCGGAATTTTGATCTACAACTTTTGTTTAAAAACATTTTCAAGGACGTTCTATCAAATGGAGATGAAAGACTTCTATAGAGAAAGGATGTGGATTCTCTATAAAAACGAGCCTTAAAGTTAAAAGACATACGTAGAGGTACATCCTGTTCATTTTTTTCCTTAATGACTCTAGAGTAACACTCAGCCATGAAATTGTTTTTAACCATGTAATGTCAAGGAGTCCATTTTTCCGTCTTTTGCGACTACACGGCTAAAGTTGAAGTCGAAGCTGAATTTCAAGAGTTTCATGGATCCCACACAAATTTTTTACCAAAATTATTGCAGTTTAATTTTTTTGGCCTATTTTCATTATCTTCATAAATGAAGTTTTTTTTAAGTTCGAAAAATTGTTAATGAGTTTGAAAAAAAAAATTGCAGAAATTAACGACAAACACCGAGCTGAAATATGTCTAGACATGAACTTTTGACTGCCAGGTCATCTGGAAAGAGGTTGTGGGTTCCCAAAATAGCGTCATTCGGGTATTTTAAATGAAAATTTGAAAAAGTGGAAAAACTGAAAGAATTTAGTCCAAATTTAAATTGATGATTATATATTTACGTATTTAGGTGTGTTTCATAATGTATGAGGTCGGTCAAAAAAATGCACGGAAAATATTTTTTCTGGTCAACCAATCAGTAAATAAATAGTTAACTTGATATAGCATCTTTATGCATCTACAAGTATTCTCTAAATCAGTAAGCTAAATTCCAATTCAGTCGATCAAATTCTAGGGTATTTACGTATGTTGATAGAAAATGAAGAATTCGTTTACATATAATTAGAAAATCCATTCCAAGGGCTGATACAGTGTGTTCTCACTTACCTAAGTATTTTTAGTACCAGAACATTTCCATTACACGATTTTTAATCCAAAATACATTTCTGTTTCAGGTATGTACATAGTTTGAGTCATGTATCGCAATCATTATTCCGTGACTGTTATCGTGCACATTGCGCCTATTTATTCTGTAATTGGTAAGTTATACTTTCACGAAAGTTGTGCACTGATGATGGTGAAATTTTATTGCCATTTTATCGCATCGCACCGCGTTTAGCGTTTAGTAGATTTTCTAAATAATAAAGAATGTCTAAAACGATGATTTATTATGAGGTAATTTTTAATTAAAACTTGATGCTTGGAATCGATGAAAAGATAGCCAAGGCTTGAATTGGGGGAGGGGGATTCTAGAGGGTAATTTTTTTTTTTTTTTTTTTTATAAAATGATGTGTGTTGTGCTACATTAAAAAAAATATGTA
>FIZV01006930.1:0-13224 GCA_900050545.1 Trionymus perrisii | reverse complement strand
AATATATATATATTTTTTTTTTGTATTGTTTTTAAAAGCTAACCCATTGATATTTTTTTTATATTTACACAAGCCACAATCTTGGATTTGAGGAATTTTTTGAAAAGTAAAGACAAAAGAATGCAACAACGAAAGAAAAAAACCAATCTTTGTTTCTTAATTCAAATGAACGAAAAAAATGACCAACGATAAAAAAAACATTGGTAAAAAATAAAATACTAAATAAACTATAAACTAAACAATATCATGAATTATGATTTTATAAAATCATAAATCATGGAAATTATATAGTAAAAAGTCTTCGTGAATATAAAGTAAAAAAGTATCAAAAAATAAAAATATGGCATCATTTCAACAACCACAAGTAATCTGTATGTGTAACTAAATGTTGGTATAACTTTAACAAATAATGATACGTAATAATATACCTACTTAAAAATTATGAGTAACTGCCTGGAAAAGTGGGTAAAAAAATTATCAAGAAAACGAAAATAAATCAAACAGTATTACTTATAAATCACGTAAATAAACTAGAAACATATAGTCTTTAAAAATACAAAAATATATCAAAAAACAAAACAGTCATGTAATCATTTCCTTAATCACAAGTATGCAACCATACTCCGTAATAAGAAAAATAATATACTTAAAACTTACGAGTAACTAAAGATGCCAAAAATCGAAGAATTTTCATCCACACGAGATTAGAAATGTAAAATACTTTACTCTCGTTTAATAAATGCCTCGTCGGGAAGTTGATTAGATTTGTGGAACTTATTAAAGGCGTACAAGGCGTTATTGAAATTCCAATCTGTGTCAGCGAGACACCTACGAACAATAGAAATTACATTTTCGGAAAAAAGAGCAAAAATTTCAATTATAAAACTCACTTTTCAGACCACGTTAAATTCATGCCGGTCTGCATCGATAATGCAGCGACCATTTTAGATTTTTCATCTGATTCAAATTCCTGCGAACTCTTCGCTGTTCCATTTTGTTGACTCGAGCTGGCCATCTCTGGTTTCAATTCTACCTGCTGGGAATTAGTGGCGAGCGCCAAGATAGGAGGTTTTATCGCAGTCTGAAAAATATGATAGATAAATTGCACATAACTCAACAAACTGATCTTAGTTTACTCAATAATTAATTTTTACTTACAATTGCTACTTCCTTACAGGCATCTGTAATGGATAACATATCATTGATGATATTATATCCAGAACCGACAGGGATCAGAGTAAATATTCTACTAAATGCTCTCATTGGCGATGTATATTCAACTTCGTGGAACACTCCGCAGACGCATAACGATATCAATTGAGGCTGTGGTAAAGCAAATGGGCATTCATTTCAATTTACAGATATTTGAAGAAATTCATTAAACACAGATTGATTGGATGATGGCGATTTACCGTGAAGATTAATAGATCGATGCTAAAAGTGGAAAGATCGTGTAGTGTTTTAGGTAAGGTATTTAAAAATCGCACAATTTCTTCCCTTCCAACATGTAGAAGTTTGGTTCTTTGTTCGAACTTGTTCACTCTCTTCAAATTACGACTATGGAATACGTACTTCTGAGCGGTTACACTTCAACAGATGAAGGTGCCATTAAGGTTCTTCGTAGTAAAAAATCGTGAGCGTGGTTGAAATTTAATTTCTAATTACCCGTTAACGTTGAAACAATTCATGGAAAATTGAGCAGTGCTTGCGTAGGCTTCATTCAGAGCGTCTCTACTTTGCCTATCATCATACATGGCAAAAAACTGTTCCAAAAATTTCTGAGTGAAGTCTCGCCCGGCGATGTTACACAAGAAACTTGATTGACTTTTAGGTACCTCGCTTTGAGTTTCTTCGATGTCAAAGGAAAGTGGTGGGGGTAATGCGAATCCATCCTATGAAATAGTATTTTAAAATAATGATTCATATAATTATGGTGGTAGTTTAAATATGAATTTATTCTCACCAGCAACATCACAGTCTTGAATATTTTACGAACTTCTCTGCAAACAATACAATCATTACTCGCACATATTCACGAATCAAGCGTAACGAGTTTATAATTATTTCATTATGTGGGTTACCTTACGTAAGTTGTTTGATCTTCGAATTTATCACACAAAGGATTACTCTCCAAATTGAGATTTTCAATCTTCATTCCTTGGAGACAAGATAAATCTCTCAAATTATTGATCTGTAATAAAATAAAATTAAACCAATTTCAATATGGTTTGCTTTTGAAAATTGCGATCAAACTTACTTTATTCTCTCTCAAACTAAGTGACTTCAACTTATTCGCAAATTTTTTAAATATGGACAAATGCTCGGTCGAAATTATTTTGTTATTCGATAAATCCAAGGTAACTACGTCCGGAACACTTTCCCCAATTATTTCAAGTACGGTTTGAAAAACATTCTGACAATTCAGGGGAGCAAAAATTCCATCGGTATTTAAACCTGAAGCAACACAATAATGTAGGCATACTGTTTGAGAGTTCTGTTTTGACAGCTGAACACCTACTTTCTTTGGCGTAAAATCTGGATAAATCCAAATGACGTGTTTTTACGTCATAATGAGAAGACATCACTTGTCTTATTTTCTCCTTCAAAGCAGGATTCACATCGATGTACGGCATGTGAGCACTGACTTTAATTTGAATCTGCAGTTTACAAGTTTCAATACATTCGCTTATGTCAGAAAAATATGATATCTATATGATATCTCATCTATATCTATATAATACTGTAGTATATCTAATTTATAATTACCTTCCAACCGTCTCTCATTGTCAAACGTAAATTAGCCTTACAAATTTCGGAGGCAGCGGTATAATTATCGATAAAAAACGTTAAATCGTCGTTGTCCAACTTAACCTAAAAGTATAATTTATCAAAAATGATTCATTTTCAAAATAGAGACAATGAAACTAAAATACGTACAGCTATAGGGACGAAATTCACTGGATCGATGAAATTCTGTAAAGCCTTAAGAATTTCAAGTCGGCTGTATTTCCTTCCATTGCATAACTGCAAGCATAAATCATTTATTTATTTAGCGCCTGGTAATGAAACAGAAATGAGGTAATATAAATGCATCGAACTACTTACAGTCACTTTATACCAGGAAAAAGGACTCTCTTGCAACACCCTTCCTCTGAAACTGAAATTACCTTCTCCGTTTCTAGAGTTGGCATTATGACCGCCCCTTCTTGTGTTCATAGGATTACTGTAGTTCAATGAAGTTAGTAGATACTTAATAATGAAAATACGCAAGACTAGAAATAAATTAATCATATTACTATCTCGTGACAAAACGTGTTCTATCGGTAACCGGCGTATTGACATTTCCTCCATGTTGCCCATGTTTTTCTCGTTCGAAACATTCGATTATCTTGTTAACTAAACCCATTGGATGAGAAGACTGAGCTTTAAACGACACACGCTTAGAATAAAAATTGCCTGGAGGACGTTCATCTTTTTCTGAAATGAAATAAAATGTACCTTTGGAAACAAATTATATCGGAAGGTTTTTGGTTTACTTACGATAGTAATTGTTGTAATCGTCGTTTTTATTTTTCCTAAACGGCGGCATTTTATTTCTTAACAAAACGATTTATAGGTCATTTAAACTAACAAGGCTCGTTTCTCTTTTAAAAATTAAATTTTTCAAGTAAAACTGAAAATATAAATAAGAACTAACAACTAAGAACTAAGAAGACTAGCAAGCAAATACGAAAAGAACGTCGAAATAGAAGAAGTTATATCGGAGTATGGAGAAACGCCGAAACGGAAATGAATCACATGTTGAATATTAATTTTGTTGATGTTCGTGTTCGTGTTCGCGCATTCACATTTTTTCGATTTCGACTGTGCAATGCGCATGCGCGTACATCTTTCATCGATAAGAAGTAAGAACAAGAACTTTTGATACTGATAACAAGCAATTGGAAATTTGAAATTCAAATCAAAATACAATAGGAATCTGAAATGAAAACTTGAAAAGTGGAAAGGACTACAGTATAGTTTTATAAATACTGAAACGTTTTAAATTTCAATTTAAGGTGTAATTATTCTCATAAACAATTCATTTCACCATGGAATTTACACGATACATTTCAATCCTTTGCCGATTCTCTTCTCGTTCGGCATTTAGGTGCATCCATTCTCAGTAAGATAATTTTCAGCTCTTTTGGAAAGACAGATTTTTTTTTATTTTATTTCAAAACTATAAATAAACTTTTTGGTTTGTTTTTTTAAGGTGTCTATTAATGGGAAAATTAAATCCATTGGACGGTAAAGTTGATTTTGAACTTGAAAAACACTCTGAAGCAGCTGAATATTGGTGGAGCCGCAAAAATCCTTTGCACGATTTGAATAAAGTTCGGTAAGAAAATAGGTTACTATTTTTTGCAACACTTCTAGTTCCCTCCATGTTTGGTCGTTGATTATAGGGTCCCTTTCATTCGGAATGGTATCCATTCCACAGGAATACAAATTTCGTCAGCAAATATTGAGAGAGCTCCGATGGATGGTGTAAAAATTCTTGATGTCGGATGCGGGGGTGGTATACTTTCTGAGGTAATTAAAAATTGGTATTAATTGATAAACAAAAAAAAACTATTTTGAATCATGGAAAATGTTTTTATGGATTGTATTTATTTCAATTTTGAAATCGAAGGCTTTGGCCAGACTAGGAGCTAATGTTACCGGACTCGATATTAATGGTGAATTAATAAAAGTTGCGAAAGATCATCAAGCGTTGGATCGTTCCATAAAAGATAATTTAAGGTAAAAATAATATGTTTTGCTTGTCGTTTGTAAGTTCAAATCGATCATTTCACTTCACAATATGCATTCGATTTTTAGATATGTGCGTACATCTATTCACGAACACGAAAAAGATAACTTTGAAAAATACCACGCAGTTGTGGTTTCAGAAGTAATCGAACACGTCAGTAATAAAAATAAATTTCTAACAAGCTGTATCAACACACTTCAGGTAAAATACGTTTTTTTCATGTAGGTAACTGTCTGAACATCTGTATACTTTTGGCCTTTTATTTTTCAGCCTGGAGGATCATTATTCGTCACTTGTCCTAACAAGACGAAGTTTGCTAAAATATTTGCCGTAACATTAGCAGAATTTTTGAATGTTGTTCCTAAAGGCACACATGATTATGAGAAGTTCATTGCTCCCGAAGATTTAACTAAAATGATCAAAAGTAGTAAGTTATTCTATTGACGAGAGTGTCCCTTTTTCGATGATTTTAGTCAATGAATTTTCGCGATTTTTTTCAATTGCAGGGAACTGTATCATTAGAAGCATTGAAGGAATTCTTTATAATCCAATAACAGGAGATTTTTCAATGAGCCGATCAAAAATGTTTATGTATGCAATTCACGCGTGGAAAATTAATGATTCAAAACCCTTACTACAGGGGCCAAGACCTAAACAAATCTATTTATAATTCATTAATTTCGGTACAGGTACCTAATTAAAATCGTTTATTTTTGCTTATTTGCAGAAGTGGTGTTGTTATTAAAAAAAAGAACAAAATAGGGAATTTTTATTGAATTTTATTTGCATTAGAATACCTTGATACATGTTTCAGCCAGTCCCTTTCAAATTATTTTCACGGTCATGTAAAATTTTAACAAAATTTAATGAAACATTTTTTATTTTAATAGTTTAAAATAATTTAAACAAAATCAATGCTCACATCTACAATGTTAAATTTTCATGTGGGAGGTTGGGTGGTATGTTTTTTATGACGCGTATCTTCATCTTCAACAATAGTACCCTCGTCGATAGTATCCATACCGCAGTCACTGTATTCTAATTCAAGTTCAGCTAAATCTTCCCTGGCATTTAAGAACTCCTCGTCATCCATACCTTCACTAAGATACCAATGAATGTAAGCTCTTTTAGCGTACATTAGATCGAATTGATAGTCGATTCTGGCCCACGCTTCTGAAATTGCGGTAGTATTGGCAAGCATACATAATGACTCGCTTGACTCGACTATCTCACTATGCGGTACATGGGCAGCTGATTGGTAATTAATGCCTACTTTGAATCCAGTCGGACACCAGTTAACGAATGTTATAAGATCTCTTTCTTTTATCATGTTTATAGATGCTGATATTTCTTTAGGTGCTATTAAACCTCTATAAAGTAGACAACATGACATATACTTTCCAAATCGTGGATCGCATTTTACAAGTTGATTGTGTGGTTTAAAGCATTCCAGCGTGATATCTTGAATACTATTTTCTCGCATCGATTTACTCTGCTTGGTTAATAACGGCGAGTATGATATTACTGGATAATGTATCCTAGGGTACGGTACTAAGTTGGTCTGAAATTCACGTAAATCGACGTTTATCGAACCACCAAATCGTAACGAAGCGGTGACGCTTGAAATAACGGTGGCGCTTAAACGATTAACATGCACATATGTTGGTTTATTTATTGATAAATCCTGGGTGCAAATTTGGTACGTTGCTTCGTTATCTATTAGGAATGCACAATCGCTAATTTCCAATGTGTGATGAGTAGCCAAAACAGTATTATAAGGTTCTACTATAGCTGTACTGAGCTGTTATTAAAATGAAAGTTATTATTATACCTACGTATATTCATTTTGATTCGATACCTATTAACATCATACGTACCTTGGGTGAGGGATAAATGATGAATTCAATTTTGCTTTTTCTGGAATATTCGTCGCTCAAGTGTTCCATAATTAAAGACGTTAAACCGGAACCGGTGCCACCTCCAAAGGAATGAAATAATATAAAACCTGCCAATGATGGACTACTGTCTAGAAGTTTAGTTATTTTGTCTTCAATTGTGTAAGATAACTCTCGACCAAGAGTGTGATATCCTCTCCCGAAATTGTTAGCTGCATCTTCGTTCCCGCTGACTAAAAATTCCATATTGAATAATTCTTTGTATTGATTGTAACGTATTTCATCTGCGCGTAAAAATACCTAGATTTTAATGGAAGGTGAATAAAATCATGCCTATTCAGCTGATTTCAGTTTGATAAATAAATAAAAAAAAAACACTTCAGCGTAGTACTCGAAATATCAGTTCCATCTAAGCTAATTACATAATAATTTTTGTTTTAAATTTTATCAACCTATTGCTGAAGGCTCTAAATCTACCATCAACGACCTAGGTACGTATCTTCCGTTGGGAGCTGCATTGAAAAATGTTTGAAATGTTTCTCCATCACCACATGGTTCTAATTCAGGATTTAAAGTGCCATCCGGGTTGATGCCATGTTCGATCGCGTAACGCTCCCAACAAGCGCTACCTATCTGTACACCCGCTTGCCCGACATGTATTGATAGCACTTCTCGCTGAAAATTATCAAGACAGATAACTAAAAAAAATATTTCCTGTTGTGTTAGTAGGTGGGTGCATTCTTAATTTTATATGTTGGAGAGGTTCTATTAGTGCTTCGTGGACTTGGCAGAAAAAGATCCTGCACGGTGCACACATATCACCACTAAGCACTAAAATAAATTATACAGGTACCTACCTATCTAATATCTGTAATATTTATAGATTTATAAAATTATTTAACATAACATGATTTTAAATATCAAGTTCTACTTTTGCGATAGCCCATTAGACGTAAACCAAAATTTTAACAACAATAAATATGTAACTTGTTTGTTTACCATTTTTCAAGCGGATACTTCACATAGAAACGTCATTCTTTCTCGCATTCACATTTAAATTTCTTTTTTTAAGCGAAAAATTGCCTAAGATATTCACACACTTACCATTGCAACCGAATTACAATAAATTTATGGTATTTAAATAATTTTGAAAAAAATCATCGATGCATAATTTGATACTACTGTCTTAAAAGCATTGAAAATCGACGAAAATTTCTATTGTTATCTAAAAATTGATTGTGACAACCATTAATTTTCAAAAAAATAGCAACAGTCCATTCATCCGATCATGCACGATCGTAGTCTATTCGGTCCAAGTTAAAGTGTCCTCAAATTGAAAGTTCAAAAATTTTAATAATATACATTTCCTACGCTACAAGCAAATAATTACCGGTATTTTCAAAATCAATTTTGTGCATGATTGTATAATATGTAGTCCATAACAAGTATGATAGGTACTCTAAAAATGTTTCCAATCAATCATGTCAGTATTTTTTCTCTTATTTATTTTACTTTATTTTATTCAATATTTATAATTATACGTACTCTCTTAATAATACCTAAAAGAAATGTAGCTGCATAATTAGGTATAGGTACAAACTGAACCATTCGAATGGGTGGGTGGAGGTACCTACCTAGACCTACCTGATATTTTGATTTGAAGGCATGAGTTCACGAATTAGAAATTTAGAAAAGAATAGGTGAAATCTCATACGATTAACATTATAATGAAATGAGAAATATTCAAAAAAATAATGCTGTTGTAAATTGAAAGTTTCTTCCCTCCAATTCATTTTCATTCTTCATTCTAGAATGGATTTTGATCATTTTAAATGAAGGAAAAAAATCTAGGGGAATGTTTCAGTTTCGAGAGTATTAAAGGCTATTAATATTAATAATGACATTGATTAAGAAAATAAAACGAGGTTTCAAAGCTTATTTTGGCACGTTAGTAGTGTTGGTAGGGTGTTTCTGGTTGTTTCTATATCATCAATTGAAATTTCAAAATTCAAAAGTGTTCGATTCAATATTCACTCATTCGTGAAATAAATTTAAATATCAAGAAATGAAATAATCGTGGAATGTGGAACGAAATAGTAAATAATAAAAATAATAAATAATTAAATAAAAATAAATGAAAAAAAAATCGAAAAGCGAACTATCGATGTTTTTTGATGCAACATCGTTTAGCATCTCCTATTGGTCAATCCAAAAATCGAGTCACGAAAATCGATATCGGCATTTGTGTCATCGTTCTACTCGAATTCTGAAAAAAATAATTTTTCAACTCGACTTGAATTCTGAAATGAGTGAATTTGAATAGTGAAGTGAAGTGAGTTTTTGTATTCTGGACTACGTAAATTTGTGAATTTAAAGTAATGCCAAGTAATCAATAAGCCGTTACTTCGTTTTTTTACTGTTTTGTTATAAAAAATAATAATCTCTAAATATGGCGGATAGAGACAGTGCTAGCGAGAGCGACTCGTCGTCGATTGATGGTGGCCCAATAATGATGCCACCGTCTCCTATTACCAGAGAACAGTTGCAGAAAAGAATCGAATCTCTACAACAACAGAATCGAGTCTTAAAAGTGGAATTAGATACCTATAAATTGAGAGTAAAAGCTCTTCAAGAAGAAAATCGTAGTTTGAGACAGGCTTCAGTAATCATTGTAAGTTTCCGATGCTGTGACACCATGAGGTGTGTGAATTCCAGCTTTATTGTTATGTTCTATATTTATTCTTGTATTCTTGTTCCCTTCAGCAAGCTAAAGCGGAACAAGAAGAAGAATTTATTAGTAATACGTTGCTGAAGAAGATACAAGCTCTTAAAAAAGAGAAAGAAACATTAGCCCATCATTATGAACAAGAGGAAGAATGCTTGACCAATGATCTATCGCGTAAATTAATGCAGGTAAATGATTAACGTTTTTAGGTAATCTTCAGTCCGCTGAACATTGTAGTACTTCATTTTTCGAATATTATAGCTACGCCAAGAAAAATGTAAACTAGAACAGACTCTGGAACAAGAACAAGAATGTTTGGTTAATAAATTAATGCGCAAAATCGAGAAACTGGAAGCTGAGACATCTACTAAACAATCAAATCTTGAGCAACTACGTAGAGAAAAAGTTGAACTCGAAAATACGTTAGAACAAGAACAAGAAGCCTTAGTTAATCGTTTATGGAAACGTATGGATAAGTTGGAAGCTGAAAAACGGTAAGAGGAATTGTATTCAAACTTATGATTGATAAATCACTGCATTTTCTCACATTTGTGTTTATGCCTCAGTTCATTACAAATTAAATTAGATCAACCGGTTTCCGATCCAGCTTCTCCGAGAGAAATTAGTAATGGCGAAGATACAGCTTCTCATATAAGTTCCCATATTCAAGTTTTAAGAAGTGAAGTTATGCGTTTGCGTAATCAACTAGACGTCGCTCAAAAAGAAAGTTCGTATTTTTGAACTTGATCATTGTAACGTAACGTTTTAAATATCTCATATTTTTTCGTAGATTCGAAGAAACTGGAAAAATATGCTAAAGAAGAGAGACAAATAAGAGAAGAAAATGTACGCTTACAGAAAAAACTGCAAATAGAAGTAGAAAGACGAGCAGCCTTATGTAGACATTTGTCAGAATCTGAAAGCAGGTAAATATTTAGGATTTTTCTTCTTGTACCATCGCAAAAAGCAAATGAAACACTGGGCAATTTTTTAAATTTTAGTTTAGAAATGGATGATAGTCAATTTTGCGAAGTAGCCAGTGGTTCTAATTCAACTCCGAGACCAATGTCCGGATCCAGTCCATCGCCACATTACGCTGCTCCATCTCCATCAACATCACGGCCCCTTAGTCCCGGAGGTAAGAATATATATTGTTTTGTTAAACCTTCAACGTACTTTTGAGCGTTTTAAAATCTCTTTTCGAAATTCAATTCCAAACTCGGTAAGCTTTATTATAATTTCGAATTGATAAACACCTTTGGTGATATTGTTTGCGTATGCGAGTTCAGATCGTTCAAAGAAATCATCGGAAGAATCGGTACTAGATGACATTAATCGAGTTAAAAGTTTAAAGCGAAAAAGGGGTAACTCTGGCAGCGAATTACTTTAGTTATCTCTATCGTCAGGTCAAATATAGCGGTCCTTAAAGCCCGAACATTAATACGGTTCAACTCAATACGTACACAATGAATTATTCATATTTTATTATTTTATTGTTCCATACTTTGTAACTATAAGCATTGTGACGGTTCCTTTTTCATTATCGTTTACTTTTTAAAGGTAATTAAATTTTCTCTGTTCGTGTCATGTTTTATTGTTTTTTTTGTACGTTTATTCGCTACCTTTTTTGATATTATACGGGATGAAAAACATTTCATCTTGTTGGAAAATTTAATATTGATATTATTTGAAAAATTCTACGTAATTTTCGGTTCTTAAAAATTTTAGCATTGTAAATTTTTCGAGTTATGAAGGATAAAGTAGGTACAGTGAATCTCCAAAAAGTGTAACATAGGATCAAATTTTTGAGATTTGAGAAACTAAAAAATGAATGCAGAAGTTATTTGGTCGTAATTTTCTATAAGGCATTTTGAAAAAATACTGGTAGGAGTGTCCAGACGGTGTGAAGATTTTTATAACTAATTCATACTTACCTTAAATATCAGATATTGCAGAACTTTTACCACAAAGTGTCCCTTTCTTCATCTTGACTAATACGTTTTTGTGTCAATTGTTTTGTTAGGATTGAGCGGTGGATCTTCATCTAGAGACGGTGGCTATTTTAGTTCGTGTTCTGGCGGCGGTGTCATGAGTGGACGTTGCTGCGTTTGTGGTCAACTCACTCCATCAGCTCAAGTACCTGCATTCCATTCGACAACCAACCCTACACATTCTTCATTCGGTTCAAATGTAAGATAATTAGTTTTTCTGAACAATACTCTTGGCACTTTTGCTCATAATTTCTCATTTTTGTAGATACAATTCGGTAAATCGTTGCAAAAGCAAAGTGACAAGTTCATCAAACCGTTAAGTCCGATGCCTTCAGTAGGAGGCGGCGGATTACCACCAGTCGCACAAGTACCATCACCTAATCCTCCGGTGGAACAAACTTCTCCATCGAGTCCAGCAACGCCGCTGGATTCAGCAAAATGTTAATACGCACATTTTTACCATCATCGAATTTAAAAATTCATATTGCGAAAAGTAACTATAATTCATTGATAAACTAAACATTCATACTTTCTAGATTCTCCTTTTCACTATAGCTTTACACGTTGTATTTTTTATTTCATTTTTTTTATTTCGTTAGTGCTTTTTGTTCATCGAGGTTCTCTCTTTCATTTGAAATAGAAAGCATTTAGTTTCATTTTCAATTTTGGGTTTCTGGTCATTAAATTGCGAATTTAATTTTACCTCTTCTTCTATACCTAATGCGTGAATAAACTGCAACGAGAAAAATTTTACTGCCTTGTACTAATTTCTTCGTAAACTACGATATGACCTTTTCGAGGATTCTCACTTCTCATAATCGCTTATTCGGGCTGTGAGGTAGATGAAAAATTATACCTATTCAAGTTTATATCATAATATTACGACTTTACGAAAAATGTAAAAAATATTATAATAAAACTGTGATAATGGTGCGGATTGTGTTTTATTGCATGCGTGTTTTTTAAGTCATTTAGAACTTCATGATGACTAAGTATTTTGATTATTTTGTTTCAGTTCGTGAAAAGTTACCATTCGATGAGTGAGGTCGACGTATTTCTTCTCTAGCCGTTTTTTATTTAGCCTCATCGAGGATATACAGACGAAGATGCGGTCAGGTTTGGGAAAAGCATTTAGAATAGTTTTTAGTTTGTGTTTGTGAACGTTTGGATTTTCGCGTGCGGCTAGGGATGTGCTGGCATTGAAATTTTGTGTTATAGCCGTGTATAGATATTAATTTAAGCTAGTCGTTTCGTTATGCGATGTCGTTATAGTATGATCAAATGATCACATATCGAGCTCAATTGATCTGTAATGAAAATCTCTTGATTCTTTTTATTCTGAAAAAAAAATCAATTCTACTTCTTACGTTAGTTGTACGTACTGTTCGTCAATTTTTTTCAAAGCATTTTCAACGTTTGATGATCTGGATTTTCCTCTTGTTTGATTTTAGTTAAATATTCCATTCAAATATTTTTCACGATTCGAGTGCCTTCCTAAATCATCAATCAAACTTTCCAAAAAAAAAAATTACGGCTTATTTTGCGAGGAAATAACTTTGAAAAAAAGAGGAGTAATATTTTTCATATTTTTGAAGTATATTTTCTATGTTGTCCGAATTAACTAAAAATTTGAAGAGGTAATATAATCTTTTCCACTACTGTTTCTTGAGATTTGTATACTAACCCGACGTCAAATTATAAATCAGCAATGAAAGTGAAAAAAATTGTACGAAACCCAGCGCACAGCCCACTAGCACGTATTCTTATTGAAAAAAAAAAAAAAAAAAAAAAAAAAAACCCTTAAATATTAAATTTATT
>FIZV01006900.1:0-13662 GCA_900050545.1 Trionymus perrisii | reverse complement strand
AAAAAAAAAAAAAAAAAAAAAACTTTTTAAAATTCAAAAATTTCAATCATAGAAAAATTCCTAAAAAATACAATTTTAAAAAAATTACCACTTTTGAATTTAAAAAAAAAATTATTTTGAAAAATTTATAATTTTAGGAACTTTTATATTATTAAGAAATTTATAATTTTCAAAAAGTTAACAAATTCTAAAAAATATAGAAAATTTTGAAAATTTACAAAACTTGAGAAATTATAAAATTTGAAAGAAAAAAATCAACTTCAATGAAATTTAGATTTTCGGATAATTTTTAGATTTAAAAAAATTGTCAATTTTGGAAAAATTCTCAATTCCTGAAGAATTGTTAGATCTTGTAAAAATTTTCAATTTTTGAAAAAATTATTTTTTGAAAAATTTCTCAATTTTTGAAAATTTTTAATTGAAAAAAACTCATTTTTTGCAAAATTTTTAGTTTTCCAATAATTTTCAATTTTTAAAACTTTTCAACCTCACTGAATTTTTCAATTTTAAAAAAATTACATTTTTTGAATTTGAAAAAAAAATTATTTTGGAAAATTTACAAAGTTTTGGAAATTAAAAAATAAAAAAAAAAACAATTTCAAGAAAATTTAGATTTTTAGATAATTTTCAGATTTTAAAAAAATTCTACTTTTTAAAAAGTTCTTAATTTTTGAAAAATTTGAATTTTTAGAACTTGAATTTAAAAAAATTTAAATTTTAAAATATTTACAATTTTGGAAAATTTGGTAGGTACATATAGTTTTGAAAAGTTTACGGCTTCTAAAAAATTTACAGAATTAGAAATTTGTTTTACATTTTAAGAAAATTTTAATTTTTTTACATTTTAAAGAAATTTAAATTTTTAAATGTTGAAATTATTATTCTGTATAAATTTCATTTCTCGAAAAATTTTCAATTAAAAAAAATCGTATTCTTGCAAAATTTTTCGTTTTTGAATAATTTTTAACTTTCAAAACTTTTTCAACTTTACAAAAATTTGCAATTCTGAAAATTGTCAATTTTTGAAAAATTTACAATTTCTGAATTTGGGAAAATTTCTTATTTTGGAAAATTCACAAATTGGAAAAATTATTTTAAAATGTTTTAGGTATTTAAAAAATATAATAGTAATGTATATTTCAATCTAATGAAGGAAGAATTTTTAACAAATTTCCTTGAAAATTTTTTGAAAAGTTCGTTAAAGTTTTTTTTTGTTTAATTACCCCAAGTACTAAATTACAAGTTTGATCGATAGATTCGCCTCGACGACACAAAATCATCAGAGGCGAACATTTTAGTTGCGAAAATCTGCCAAGCACAAAGTTGCATTGAATAAGTTGCATAATACGAAATACTCGCAGGAGCGAGGTTGGTTTTCTTTTTCGACGTAGATATCAGAACATTTTCACAGGTTGATCTGAATAATTTTGTATTAAATTTTTTCTATTCCTAGAATACCTACCATATGTCGATTTGAAAATTCATGATAGGTATCTACATATTGCGAGACTGAAAAATTCAAATTTTCAGTCATTTTCAAGCACTGTTACCAATTTTGAAAAAAAAAACACCATTTCACGTTGAGAAAAAATAATTGTCGGAGATCAATGATCGAGAAGTCTGAAATGACATTCGATCTTCGCAAATCAACATCCAATCGCATATTTTCAATTTAACACAAACGTCATAGTCGTATTCGACGATAAATAAAAACACCAACGATATTTTTGTAACAGTTGACATATAATCTGAAAAATATACACAATTTCAATACAAACGGTACTTAAGCTAGAAATTCTTCTTACATAGACTTAATAATATTTACATTGTGAGAGTTCATTGTTTTCATTATATTCCTGGTTTTATGGTAATATTTCATCGAGCCGAGCTCCAATCCCTCGCACAATTCAAAAACCTCAACAAAAAATTCAGTCAAATGGGAAATGATTAAAATTCGATTACCAAACCTTGCTCATTTCAAAACCCGCAGGTAAACAAAATTTAACCATTTTCGATTCAACTTCGTCGACATTAAAAATTACACCTCAACTAAAGATTTCCTTGTGAAAAAAAAATATATTCAAAGTAGATATATAAATTTCGTCGTAAAAAAATTGTTTTTGAGCGTACAAAATTTTTCTAAAAAAAAAAATCACTTCCCATACTGTTCCACAAATTACAACATCTCAATGGTAAAACTACGAGTAAAAACGAAATCTAAAATTTTACTAAATAAAAATAGACCAGAAGCGAATAAAAACCACCAAAAAAAAGACGGAGAAACTATCCCTTAGAGGGGAGCATCTCCAAGGGGAAGGGGGTTAAATGTTGATACAAGGTACAAAAAAACATTTACAAAATTATTATTTTATAATAATTGAATTGGAATGTGTTTTTTTTTTGTACTACCACGCATCGAATAATTTCCTAGTTATTTTCACAACAAAGTCGAAGCGAAAAACGAACAATAAAAACGATTAACATGTTCATACTTCGATACTACATTATCAATTTCAGCTACAAAATTTTGTCTCGAGAGTTAGGAATTAAAAACGTATCAAGGTTCATTATCACATGTCTCAGACATCCAAATATCACCTCAATAATTTATAGAAACCTTCTAAGGCACTTCCGACACAGCACGAATATTTCTTTTTGTTTTGTACTATCATCACTCTAACACGATCGCTTTCGTACTTCGCAGTATTGAAAGGAACTCGTCGTAATAAAAAAAAAAAAATCAGTAAAATATTTTATACATTAAAAAACGAAAAAATAATTCAAAATGGTAAAAAAGTTTTTTTGTGCAATGGTTTTTCATTGACCAATCTCATCGCAGGGTTAGCTTTATAAGTAACCTATTTTTTTTCTTTCATAAAACCCGCCGATTTCAAAACAAAATCGCTCGATAAGACATCTCCGTCTACTCGAAACTGTTTAGTTTTTTTCTTCTGAAAAACGTGTAATTTTCTATACCGAGCTTGTATTTTAATCCAAGTTTCACATTTGCGAACCATCTCGTCCACTTTGGCGCCAATTTTTCTAATATTTTTTTTTAAATAACACACATAAATAATTCCTAAATGAAAACATTTATCGGCAACTACGTGACACGAAACAAAAATCAGGCCCAAAACTACTAAAATTGAAATTTTACTAAAAAAAAAGTAATAAATTGAAACGGAAACATTTATATACATAAATATTACTCTAATAAGACTAAACTAGGAAAAAAAATGACGAAAAAATAATTGTACATATCTTTTCATGGTAACAATATTGGAAAAATATAACTTCGTCGTAAAATTTTTGTACATGAAAATTCTTCGAGGTCACCGGAGTGCGACTTTACGCCGGAAATTTACGCTCAGCAAATTGCAAACTTTTTAGATTCTAATTCGAATTTTCTATTATTTCGCTAGCTTTTCATACAATTTTATCTACCTAAATCACTAATTCGAAAAATGCCTTCAGCGACTACCCCACCCCCGGCTCAATGACTCAGTCAGTACTTCGCCTCAAGCGGAAAATTTTGATTCTGATCGCGTGAAAAAACATATAAAAAGCTTCGATTAAAACAAACAAACGAACAAAAAAATCGATAAAAAAATGCCAAAAAATTCGTTCGTCGCGCGCAAACACCCTCGCGAGGAATCAGCCATATAATCCCGTCATCGTGAATTGAAAAAAATTACATGTAAAAAACAATATAAAAAATTATAAAAAAGCCGAATATTTTTACGTAACAATAAAAACAACGAAGAAAGAAGAGATTAAAGAGGGAAAAAAAAGGACGTGACAGATAAGTCTAAATCGAATGTTTTCTTCATTGCCCACCACTTACTTCTACTATAACTTAATTCATATTATATAAAGGTAACCATGTAGTAGAAAAAAACAAAAAAATAAATCTTAAAAAATAAGAGAAAAAAAATTAAAAATTTTAATTTATACGCGTACGTTAATCATTCAAAAAAAAATTGTAATTGAAAAAAAATAGCGCGAATTGCTGCTTAACATTTACGTATGAATATGTACAAAATTAAAAAGAAATTACCAAGAGAGAGATAGAGAGAGATAAAAGAAAATAAAAACAAGGATAGAACAAAAAAAAGGAGCAAAACAACACAAGCAAACGCAAATAAACTGACTTTAAGACAGAGATCTTGTTTGATAAAATAATAATGTACACAGTAACATGGGCAAACCAGTTGTAAGATAATTCTAAACATAACGCACCAGGGGAAGATCAGGGTATACCCCCCTGGTGATCCAACTTTACTCTATCTCGGTTTTTAACATTTTTCGCTTTCGGTACGGTTTTTTAAACGGTTCCGGTGCCCGAGCAGTCGATTTCGACTATGTCCTTTGGTACGTCGACGAATTGATAAACCAATCTTTGGCCGTCTACTTTGGCCAGGATACCACGTTGGTAGTAGTATCTGCAAATGGAAAAATACAACGTTAGCGAAACCACATCGGTGAGATGAAAACACATGTGATGTACGAATGGGAAGAAAGTATTGCGTAATTTTACGACGTTCATGTTCAAATTATTATAGAATTTAGCTCACCTTAGCGCGCGCCCCATCGTTTCGTAATTCATATCCGGTTTATTTTTATGTAAACCCCAGAGCCTGGAGACGGCTTTTGAATCGACTAATTTGAACACTCCTTTTTCTCGGTTCGTCCATTTGATGTACCTTGGACAATAGTCTCTGTCTTGGAGAAGTTTCAGTAAGAATTCCCAAAGGTAGGTTGTTGATCCTGAAGCGGAAAAAATTAAAGGGTTAGTAAAACTGTTGGTAAATTCAATATAAGGGTGATAACAATATTTCATACTAAGGAAGAATGAGAACGAGAACACATCCGGGGTCATTTCAATAAAAAAAAAAATCAATAAAACAATTTAGAAAATTGGCACAACCCAAAAAAATTTTGGCAACAAATATCTCAGAATGAGTTCAAGAGAAAAATAAAACCATTTTCAAGTTGAAAGAATTGTAAATTTTTTTGACAGAAATATTACCTAAAAAAAATCAAAGAAACAATTTAGGAGGGGAGGGGGTGAACTTTGAAAAACACAAAAATATTCTTGCGCTCTGAACTGCTGAAAAAACATTCGTCAAAAATTCTATAAGAGCCCCAACTTAATTGCACACATTTTTGGCACATTGAAATTACAAAAAAAAATCGTTCATAATTTCACTGGCTCGTTTACGTTCCAAAAAAATCATCATTTTTGACCATTCAAACTAAGGCTGTAGATCATAAATTATTGAAGCTCGCTAATCAATGTTTTGTCACATCTGGGTCATTTGAAACTCCCTAAACTCCTGCAATATGCCAGATAGGCAAAATTTGCACCTGACCTATTTTGTAGATTTCCACTCGTTCTTTAAATTAAAAATTTTGGCTCATCTCCCACACGGAAGATGTTACGACGATTTTTAAGAATTTTTAGCCTGCCCGAGTCACAGTGAGCAACGTTGCAACCACCCATAACGAAGATTCTTAGAAAATTCGAGTATCATTCGGTTTATGTACCTACTCGAATAATGATGTTACCTATTCAGAAGACGCGACTCGTTACACGAACAATATACAAATTAAACGATATAGCGAATAAATATTCAACTCGTCGTTATATTGGTACATCGTTATATGTCGTGTACTCGTAACATCGAGCTGAACGTCCTGCGATGAAATTTACGTACAATTATCCTATAACGCTAAGCACGTTCCAATTAAAAATGTAATTTTCATACATCAAGTAATGCAAATTGCCGAGCTAAAGTCGTATCCATTTGAATTAACAAATTCACTCGAAGAGTCGCACGCCCTTCACAGCGTCAATCGTTCAGAATTCAAATTTTAACTACACTAGCGACCCTAGAGATAATTAAGACAAAGCACGGGGAGCATTTAAAAATATACCAGATGAATTTCAATCTTCTAAACTATTTTTTGCAGTAACTTACGGAATCACTAATGTTATATTATGCAAGAATAGAATCTAGATGATTTTCTGAAAAACCACGCTCTGCTACCACGCTACTCGTATAATCACATTAACGTTGTTTAAATGTTACAAGTACTACACCATATCAAAATTCGAGTAAGTAGCATCTCATTGAATTGCTCTCTTCTCATCTGACCAATAAAATACGACTCCAACCACGTATTTTCATTAAATCCACACCTCAATCCTCAGTGGGTACTTGTCACAAAACAAAACCCAGAACCCTAATCAATCACGTTGACTACCGCGTGAGCCGAAAAATAAAAAGAAAAGAAATATGGGCGTGCTGTGCGCGAAAACACCACGCAATAAGAAAAACGGAACGGACGCGAGGCGACGTCAGCCATATAGACATGTCGACATGCGGAGAAATTTAAAGAGCAGCGTGCGCGGGTGAACTTGAAATTTTTACAAGCATTATCGTATACACGTGTTATTAGTATTTGCATCCGCCGCCGTAACATCTTTATGGGTATCTGCGTTATTTCTTCGAAGCTGCGCGTATTCGGCCCAGACGGAAGATACCTACATATTTTGGTTCCGATTAGTGGCTATGTTCTGCATGCGAATTGCGAACCCCCATTTTTAGCCTCTGATTTACCCCGAAGACCTATCTGTCTTTGGTTCTGCTCTCAAGAAGACACCGAGCGTACAAATGGTAGCAGAGTACAAGAAAAATCTTGCTCAGAGCCTCATATATTATGGCGAACGATCTCAAAATTGTCCGAAAATCGAGATTTTTTTGTAACCTGAACGTGCCTATTTGAAAATTCGGGCATTTTTTTGTAGTGTCAATGTACCAAAATGAGATAAATTAATTTTTCAACACTTTTTCTAAACTTTTGAGTGAAGTTGGAATTTTCTAGCTTGGAAACTATCGATCAATCAATTAATCAACCATTTTATTCATCTCTGGTTTAGTGTGATCACTATCTTACGGATTTTTGAGTAGAAATTGACATAGCAAATTGAGTAAGGGGTTCACTTCAAAACTTTAGAATTGTTTTGAAGAGATTGATGTGCCAATTTTGGGCCCGTAATTACCAAAATGTGTCTCGTATCGCATCATAAATCACGCGACGACTTTATCAATCGAATTTACCTTCGCGACTCTTGCGTTTGGGTCCGGTGCACGGTGCGCTTCCTTCGGATTTAGCTCGTTTCAACTTCTTCTTGACTCTTTGCTGAAATCCGAGATCCAACAGATATAGATCATCGTGAGGTGAGCTGGAAGTAGCAGCGGCCGCAGCCTGTATCACAGAAGTCGGTATGGAGGAAGTCCGCAGCGCGGTTTGATGAGTAGGTGACGGACCAGTCGGCATTATGAACGGATTCCCGTAACCGTGAGTGATCTGGCCATTGGTTGCCATGGCTGCGTGTTGACTTAGCGGCGGAGGCATATATCCATTTGTATACGCTTCTGGTACTGTAACAACAGACGCAAAAAAAATACACCCATTAGTTTTCAACGTCGTCGTATGAAAAGATGGACGAAAAAAAAGAAGGAAAAGCGAAGAAAACGAGCGTTAAATTGAGCAAGGGCCGGAGTGGCGGAGGAAACGCTGCAGATACCACGTTTGCCAAAGTGACAAGAGAGTATCATAGCGACCTTGAAGTCGGTCAGAGGCCGAAACGCCACCATTGAAATGAAGGGAACAGGGAACACGACGCCCGGCCGAGTAGAAGCTGAAATGCCAACGCAATTTCTTCACCCTCTCTCGCCTCTTCCTCCATAAACTGAACTCCTCTTCTGGCGAAATTTTTTTAATACTACAACGTGCACAGGAGGTGCTTTTTTACAAGTACACACACCCAAATGGCAATGAGAAAATTTCTTCGCTTCTGGCGGATTTTCTTATTTCCTCTTTTCTAAAGTAATTATACTGTTTTTTTTTTTTTTAATATTTTCAAGCTACGTTGCCATTTTATATCTCACTGTACCGAAAAATTCGTAATTTTTTCTCTGTTTTAATTTCGTCCTCGTTATGTAAATATTACGCAATCTCCAACGTCGCTGTTAAAATATTTATTAGACGGGCTTCCGTTTAGGTCGTTTATTATTTTATCGAGTGCACGTGTATACTTATTTTTTTACTCCTTTCGAATTAAAACACGTTCAAGGCACTCGAGCTAATTCAAAAATCGATCCTCTTCATTTAAACATGCACACCTCTCACCCTCCCGACAGGGGGTAATATTAGCACTAGTCGAATTACTCGCATAGCTCACCATTTGGCATCACTTTCACCGTTACACACCCAAAAATAGCAAAATACTCGAAGAAAGAACAAAATCGAATTAACAATCACATTCGTACTAGTACGCAAAATAAAACACATTATCCTAGGTTATTTCGCGACCACAATACACTAGCACATCGCTTTCGAACATTCCGATAATGCAATTCGCGCCTAAATCAGCATCGTGCATTCCGCAGACGACAAAATGCGACTTTGAACTTGGCAACGAGCCTCTTCCGTTTATAGAAGCTTTCTTTAGCACTCTCACGTATGCCATAAGCGTCCAGCCAGTCGATTCGAGCTTCAACATTGAATACCATAAGCCTGTATTCTTATTTATTTTCATTTTCACCGGTCGAATACATCCTGAAGAAAGAAGACAACTTTGACACTTTTTTTTTCTAATAATAGGTAATCGATTCCTTTGTAAGAAATGTTATCAGCAAATTACCTGCGTTATTTTTAAACGCCATAAAGCTTTAAATAAACCGAATAGGCGAATTATTCGTAAGAGTGATTTTCGAATAATGGCTAAAAAAATTAGTCACGCGTAAATATTTCTGTTTGTCTGTCTAGCAAATTTAAGGTGACGTTTGCAAATGAAGAAAATACTATCCCTAAAAACAGTCCTCTCAGTTTTAAACGTGATCCCGGCATCGAAAAAGCCAGAAAAAGCCAAATAAGTGAAAAATATAAATTTTAGAACCAAAACGCGCCGACTTGAAAAATTCGTCGTTTTTTTTGCAATGTCAATGTGCCAAAATTACCGCAAACGATCGAGTTTTGATTTCCAACTTTGGTTCGGAGAAAGCATCACTTCGAAAATATTTTTCAAGTTTGAAATTTCACTAAAAATCGAAAAAAAAAATTTTCTCCCTCGAGAATTTTCCAAAATATCGATTTTCATTTTTGAAAATTCGATTTTTTTAAATTTCATTTTCATCGAATCTAGAAAATTTATTATATTTTATTAAAAAATTGATTCTCAAATTTTTTCAAAATATCTACACTTATCTGAAAAATCGATTTTTTAGAAATTTTCATAAATATCGAACCTCCACAATCTCATGAAAAATTAATTTACATTTTTTTTTCAATTTCGACATTTTTTTTAAAATAAAGTTTTTTCAAGATTTTATCAAAAATCGATTGGAAAACATTTTCTAAAATTTCGATATTTCTCTGAAAATCGATTTTTTCAAAATTTTACTGAAAATCAATAATATAAACTTATTTTAGGAAGAATTGATTTATCAAAATTTTAATCGAAAATCGATTGATCGACATTTCCCAAAATATCGATACTTCATTTAGAAAATTGATTTTTTGATTTTTTTCAAATTATTGATAACTTATAGAAGATTGATTTCTTCAAAACTTGATTTTCATGACAAATAGATTATTTTTTTTAAACCATTGTCATTTTTTGAAAAAAAATCAATTTTTCAAAATCTTACTAAATTTCGATTAATTGACATAAATTACCCTTATCTTGAAAAATCGATTATCTACTTTTTTCAAGCTATCGATTATTTTTCTAGAAATTGATTTTTTCAACATTTTACCAAAAGTTGGAAATGCCAATTTTCATAGGTATATGTAATACTAATTTATTAAAAAAATTTCAAGTATCGATATTCTTTGAAAAAATCGATTTTTCAAAATTTCACCAAAATTCGGACATTTTAATTCCCATGGAACATCACTTTATTAAAATTTTTTCAATTATCGATATTTTTTGAAAAAAAAACGATTTTTCAAAAATTCAATTAAATTTGAAAATTCATATTTTCTTGAAAAATCGATTCATCGACTTTTTTCAAACTTATCGATAATTTTTCTAAAAATTGATTTTTTCAAAATTTTATCAAAAATTGGAAATTAAAATTTTCCATGGGATATTGATTTATTAAAATTTTTCAACTATCGATATTTTTTGAAAAAATCGATTTTCCAAAATTTTACCAAAAATCGGAAATTTTAGTTTCCATGGAATATCAATTCATTAAAAATTTTCAACTATCGATATTTTTTGAAAAAAATCGATTTTTTGAAAATTAAATAAAACTTGAAAATTGAATTTTTCTTGAAGAAGAATCGATTTATTGACTTTTTTCAAACTTATCAATAATTTTTCTAAAAACCGATTTTTTCAGAATTTTGTCAAAAATTGGAAATGTAAATTTCCACAGGATATTAATTTATTAAATTTTTTTCAACTATCGATATTTAAAAAAAAAATCGATTTTTTAAAATTTCACAAGAACTCGAAAATTTATGCATTCTTGAAAAATCGATTTATTGATTTTTTTTCAAAATATCGAGGTTTTCTCAAGAAAATGGAATTTTTCTTCAAAATTTCACTAAAAATAAGAAAATCAATTTTCATGAAAAATTGATTTTATCAAAAAATTTTCAATTTGGTTAGTAAAGTTTTTTTTTTAATCGATTTTTAAGAATTTCATGATAAAATCGAAAATTTATATTTTGTGAAAATTTTCATTTTTATATTTCAATCTTACGAAATTTTCCTTAAAAATTTATTTGTTCTACGAATTCCTAAAATTGAAGACTCCAAAATAAAATTTTGAAAAATTGATCGACAAACTCGGGGGGGGGGGGGTTTCTTCTCGCTATTTGCCTTTTTTTAAATGTTTTTTGACGCAAGTACTACTACGTGTGTTTGGAAAGCTCGCCGGAGCTTTTGACCTCTATCGTTTCCTATACGTGTATTTGCATACAAAGCACATAACATTCACACGCGCTTTATATTTCAGTAAAAATATCTACTACGTTTTTAGCAGTGAGAGAAACACACTAACAAATGAAAAAAAAAAAAGGAAGAGAGAAATACCTACATTAAAAAAAGGTTATATGAAGATCACCGGAGGCTGTTCGCCTCTGGTTATCTCATTCGCCCGCTCCGCCTCACTTCCCCCTGGACAATTTGGCCAAATCGAAACAATATAAAAAAATTAAGAACCCAAATCTAATCGTTTTCATATTCACGTCGGCGATAACACAAACAAGCGCGTCTAAAACACTGATAATCATGCCCCCTTGGTCCCGTCTCCCCCCGGCTGAGAAAGTTTCCTCGATTTCATCAGAATTTCACTCTCTTCCGATATAGCGCACGCGTCCCATTCGAAAAAAGATGTTCAGTTGTGCAAAAGTTATCGCAAGGTTATACCGCCCGCAACACTCGAATCGGTTAATTTGATTAAACGAGCCGCACCGCGACCAAGGCCAGGCGTAAATTTTCTGCAAAATTTCAAGTTCAAAAAGAAGGAAGAACAGCGAACTTGACGTACTGTACGTAATGTACATAGCCTAGCAGCGCCCCGGGCCCCGCGCTCCCAAAGCTGAGAGGCAACATAAAGTGCCAATAAAGATAACGATAAGAGAATTCGCGAATCGCGATTTTCAACGCAACAAACTCGTACGTACTTGACTTACACTTGCAAATATTTCCACACATGCACGTTCATCACCTCCATACAGCTCATACTGTCTCACTGCCCCTCTATGTACATACGAGTACGAGTACGAGTACACTCGAGAGACGAGAGGCAAGCGAAATGGAAAAAAATCAACGTACGAGTACCTCTCTCTCTCTCTGTGCACCTCCTTCCTTTTCAAGCTACAATAACGAGCAAGATTATAAAAATAAATTCACCCATCATCATTCCTCGACCGCGTGAAAATTTTACTAGGGCGTGTCCCAGGTCCCCCTGATACGGCATCGTTGTTAAAAACTTCAAGTACGAGAAAATTTACGAATTGAAATTTCATTTTCTTTTCCGTTCGGGCTCGATAGAGATGATCGATTTGCTATCGCTTTTGACGACCAACACGAGCGTACAAGATACCGCACCCTTTGTCAACCCTCACGCGTGCTCTTCACCAAAGCCAAGCCGTACACTCGACGAGTTTAAATCGAAATCAAACAATCAGAAAATTTCAACTGATAACTCAGCTCGACATGAGTGGCATACTTTCAAGGTTACAATCGACAATTTTTTTATTCTTCTCTTTCGATTGTCAATTAGCGTTAATTTATTCGACAATTTTTTCCCCTTTGTTCGCAGTCTCGGGTGTAATTTTAAACTGGAAAAATTTCCGATGACTGAGACTGACATTGAGAGTTAGGTTTGGCATTGCGGTGTTTTTCTATCGAAGTTTATTTCGAAGATTTTTCGGCAGTGAGAGAATTTTCATTAGTTGGGAGATTTCGCCCCAAGACGAGAGAAGAATTCATGTATTGAAAATTTGCTTTTTTAAAACCGTACACAATTTTTTCTCTCGAGAAAATTGAGGAAAAAAAACTTTGGAATTAAAATTTGATTTTCAAAAAAAATTTACAAAAATTAATTCCTAATAAAATTTTTAAAAATTCAATTCGAATCAAAGATGAAAAATTTGATTTAAACGAAATTTGAAAAAAAGTGCATCTCAAATAAAATAAAGCCCCATAAAAAATCAATTTTTGAACAAAATTCAAAATTCAAAAAAAAAACAATTTGAATAAAAAATTAAAAATTTTGACTGCGAATAAAATCCAAAAGATTAAGTTTTTGGGAAAATTGTAAAAAATCTTTTCAAATAAACTTTGAAAAAATTAATTTTTAAGCAAAAATAGAAAAAAATCAATTTGAGTTAAAATTGAAAATTTTTGTTCATTAATAAAATTTAGAAGGATTGAAAAAATGGGTCCTCGAATAGAATCTGAGATGAAAAAAAAAATGAATTGAAAAATAGAATTTTTTGATAAAATTTTTATAAAACAAATTCGAAATTTCAAGGTAAAATTTAAAAATTGATTTTTTTGACAAAATTTTCAAAAATCATTTTTGAACAAAATTTTAAAAAATATAACTTTGAATAAAATTGAAAAAATTGTCTTCCAATGAACTTGGAAAAAATTAATTTTTAAGCAGAAATGAAAAAAAATCAATTTTAATGGAAATTTGGGAATTTGTTTTCAAAATAAAATTCAAAAAAATTAGCTTGGATGAAAATTGAAAATACCTACTGATAAAAAATTGGATTTTTAGGCAAAATTTAAAAAAGTCTAATTTTAAACAAGACTTGAAAAATCAATTTCAAGATTTAAAAAAAAATTATTCGATACAAATTTACTAAAAGTTGAAAAATTTTATTCAGTAAATTTAAAAAAAAAACGGTTAAAATGAAATTTGAAACAATTTGCCTTCGAATACAATCGTGGATTGAACCATGTTTTTAAAAAATGAATACTTTATGGTAAGTGATAAACGAGGAAAACTTATATTTTTTGGCAAAATTTTAAAAATTAATTTCATTAAAAAATTGCAAAAATTCGTTTCCAAACTATATTTTGAAAAAAATCAATTTAATAAAATCATATGTAATTTTGATAAA
>FIZV01006893.1:0-10490 GCA_900050545.1 Trionymus perrisii | reverse complement strand
ACATAATGAACGATATTGCACAGCCTTGTGTGTTATCCTTATTCCAAAAAAAAAATACGCTTAGCCGACTTCGTAGCCTTTTTAGAAGCTGTAATATCTCAAAAAAAGCACGAGAGGGGATTCGACTTTTCATATTTTTGGCGTCGTCAAAAAAAATGAGATAAGAGTGGTTTTCGACTAATTCGACTACGCTGATTCCGAATCTGCGGTCGGTCTTGCTGTACGATCATTTCTCCCCGAGTACGAGCATTTTAAAATTTTCATAATTTTCACAAATATGGTGCGATTATTTTACAAATTCCAACACGTAGACATTACTCAGTTTTATTAAATTCACATTCGAATACAACAACGAACAGCAAAAAATGATTACAAAATAAAACGTAAAACATCACTTAGTATATAAATTGATAATACTATAATGAGTAAATACACGATGAAAAAATGATTCGTAATAAATAATCATTAAAAAAAAAAAAAGGAAAAAATATAATACGATTAACTGGTAATACCTAAAAATCATACTTGTATGAAATTATTTACGTGGCGTCTCAATTACCGGTAGAGATTGCAATAATTAATTTTCTCTAGAGAATTTACTAAAAAAATTATCAATTATCTTTCGACAAATACATAAATATTGCACAGGCCGTGTTTCTTTTTCTTACATTATATTGTGCACCTGAAAAATTAATCGAATTTCGTCCATTCTGATTTGGATTTAACTACATTTTGGAAATTCGAAACATCACCGGATTCGTTCGCAGGTAATGCCAGTCTATGGAAGTCGATTCCATATTCGCTCAACAATTCCGAATCTTTCTGAGACTGTTTTTTTGCCGGATAGTAATACGGGTAAAGTGGATTTATAACGCCGACCGTAGGTGATAACATTTGCTGAGCTGGTGAATTCGATAAAGGATCAAAATCACTGATACTGGACGATGAATCTAATCGAATTAAATCCTTCGGTTCGTTCTGCAATTGAAACAGCGACATGTAAGTAAATCGAAACTAAGATGGTTCATTTTTCAAATTGATTTCTACCTGGGAAAATTTTGAGTCTGAACTCGATGCTTGTGGTGGATCGTTAAATGGTTTAAATACACTGTCCGTATCGTCCGGGAACATTTTGCAGTTTTTTCTTATTGCACGATATTCGTTAGATTTTTCAACTGGTAACTAGAAACGATAACAACACAGTAAAGATTAAAAATAAAATCGTTAAAGCGTGAAAACCAGTGAAGATAATCAAGTTACCTTGGGTTTTTTCAACGAAGGCGACGCTCCATCACTTTCGCTAGATATGGTATAAAAATTACGAAATATTACGTCTTGCAAATCTCCCATCAAATCCATATTCAAAGGTGAAAAATCATCTTCCGAAGAGGGTGACGGCGAGTTCGGCTTTTCCAATAAATGGAATTGCGATTTATCGTCGATCGTTCTGTGTTTGCATAGAAAAAGAAGAAAAAAAAACATTAATTCGACGCAAAGCTTGATTGATCGTAGCGAAATCATTCGAGTGGAACGTACCCAGATGACGAATTGTGCTTCGAATCCAAGGCTGGAAAATGCGCTCGAATCGTAGTAGGTGAACTAGGAGCTGAATTTGGTTTCTCTTTTTTGTCTTTTAACTTTGATCGAAATTCTTTATACACGGATCGCACGTCTTTCCCTCGTTCTTTTACCTAATTCAAACGTAAAATGGAGTTAGAAAATTTCATCAGGTTTATTCGAGAATAGTAATATCTTGGCTTGGTATTTACCGAATTCACAGCAGATTTCATAGCAGGATTCGCCTGAAAAATGGGTAAAAAAATTGATCAGTAGTGAAATTTTTCACCATGAAAGTAGTTTAATAAATGGAGCCCAGAATGAGGATACTTACGCGTTTGATAATTGTTTTAAAGATAACAGTTCCTTCTTTCTTTTTGATGTGAAGCCATTCTCTATACTGCTGCATTTTCGAACTAGATTTATCGCTATAATTACACACTTCTAATTCGAACTCGTCGGAGAAACCTAATCCAGCGTTTAGTAAATCCAGTCTTTCTTCGATGAACTGCATTTACAGAATACGAGAACGTATGAAATACATAGCTATTTTGTTTTTCTTCGCATCATTTATACCTGTTGAAAAATCTGTAACTCCAACATTTTTCTTAAAAAAGGTTGAATCGACGGCGGTCTAGATTCGACGAAAGCTTCTTCACTGAAAGTAATCTTTTTGCCTTGACTAATTTTCAAAGCATCTCTGTAACCTCCGATCAACTGTACTAGGGCTCTTAAAAACGCTTTAGATACGCCATCGCCTAAAAGTGACGCTCGGTTGCTTAATTGTTTACGTAAATTATGAACCTGAAATTTAAAAAAATATATAATATTAGTAATAAATTCTTAAGTCATTTGAGAATTTAAAAAATAAAAATATCTTCGTAAGCTTACTACATCTGAAGGAAGACTTTCCAAGTCGTGAAAAGGCGACTCGATAGTATTATTATCAGCATCGAGCATCACAACGTCTCCTAAATCGCTGGACCTGACGTGCTGTAACATCGAAGCAAATGAGTACATTTACGTTGGAATCATTCGCATCAGACAAATCAATTCATAAAATGTCACCTGCAGTAAGGAATGTGGCAGTCCGATTAAATAAGGCATAGGAGCTAATAAATATTCTATCAACGATTTGGGTAACACTGGTATAAAAATATGTTGCCAATTCATCGGATACAGAAGTGCATTCGCTGACTGAACACAAGCACTGAGTCGAGATAATTTCTTCGACGTGAAGATGATACGACGTTCGTATAACATAGACGCGAAAATCACCATCATGTTACGAATATCCACAGCATTATAATATTCAGTAAGATTTCTCTGTAAATACGAGAACAAATGCACATAAAAGATTCGATAAAATAATGATTAAAAATCCATCGGGCGTATTTCTTACATTTTCCGGTATACTAGGTAACGTGAACGGTCGAGGAGCTTCGCAGATAAAAGCCTAAAAAAAACATCATCTCAATTAATATTCGAGTAATGTGAAAATTTCGTACCGATATTAAATTCAGAATCAACCTTTATCGAAGGATTTATCGACACAGACAGATCGAAGCCAGTTCTAGGAATTTTATGTTGATAAACCGCATCTAGAAATTTCCATAACTGATCGTAATGAGGTCCTTGAGTTAATTCTGAGATATAATTAAGAAATCTGTAAGTAGAAATACGCATTAGACTCGAAACAAACGAGAAGTACCACCGTATCCGAAAATTTGCTCATTTACTTGCTGAAAGCTTCATGCCACGGGAGATAGGTCAGCACTACCAAAGCTGTTTCAGAAGCCGGATCGTGACGACAAAATCCAAACGTCCATTTCGAATCGACGTTCGTTAAAACGAAAGAATAATGTTGCATGATTTTACTGAAATTATCGTACGGTATTATAATACAAATTACTCTTGAAATATTTGCCAATAACCTCGGTTCAACTTACCGATCGAATTCGCAAGGGAATGCGAACTCTGGAACTAGTTTCAGTACAGCTTCGTCTTTATATGTTTCAGGAAATTTCTGTATAATCCAAGCTTTGTTTTGGTCTGCTTTTGGACCAACCACTTCGCAAAAACACTCGAAGAAGTGTTTGACATCTTGCCTGAGAAAATTTCAAACAAACGAGTGCTCATTGACAAAGTTAGCAATACCTTATCAACCTTATCAAACAAGAACTGAGTAGATAAAATTACGATAACGATACAGGAAACAGATGTCACTACAGACGACAAAACCATTGTTTCCAATATATCCTATACGACCAATTTGATCGCGAGGTTTAGAATTTTATTTAATTCGCGATTTGTAATTGGGATAACCTAACAATATTGAAGACACTCCGACTTACCTCAAACGAGAACCCATTTACGATTACTATGATTTTTCCTAGTGCAGCGACGGTATCACATCATCATTGTTATGAAATACGGATTTGGGCGCATTATTTACGTGGTAAAGTTGGCATATATGAAAAATAGGCGCGACGAACTTGAAGGAAGCATAATTGAATGTTATTTCAGACGATAATCGGTGATTTTGGCGAATTAAAAAGTAGCATAACAGGATAAAAACAATTCACGACACAGTTGATTTGGTTGATTGATAACGAAAATTTGATTCGTGACTCATCCTGTTTCGTCATCCAATCGAATCTCCGGTTGGTTCTGGTTCCGCCCTTCCCGCAAAAGATTCGGGATATAGTTTGCGGCTTCGATGAGTACAAAAAAATACACCAGAGAGCGCTTTTAGACAATTTCTAAAATTTTATTTTTAAATAATTGTGACCTTCTGACCTAAAACCAGCCTTAGCGTCGAAAAATCGATTTTCGGTTTTTTGATGTTTCGGGTAGATGAGAATCTCCTCTTTACAATGATATATAACATATTACCCTTGGAATCGTTTTAAGTACCTTAATTTTGCAGTAAAGTCAGAAATTTCGCGGCTATAAAGGGTTATTTTTTTTCTTTAAATCACCCTCCTGTAAAATTTACTAATTGACGCTAAGGCTGGTTTTTATGTGGACGGTCACAAATAACAAAACCGTACTAATGAAAGTAAAAACGTTTAAAAATCGAGTAGAAATGAAAAAGTAACTAAAAACCAATGTTCAAAGGAACATACCTTATTCACCACAGCTGCTGGTTCAAAATATAAAAAAAAGTAACTTTCAATAGGTAATTAATTTCGATCTTAAAAATAACAAAACCATACTAATGAAAGTAAAAACGTTTAAAAATCGAGTAGAAACAAATGAAAAAGTAACTAAAAACCAATGTTCAAAGGAACATATTCACCACAGCTGCTAGTTTCAAAATATAAAAAAAAGTAACTTTCAATAATTAATTTCGATCTTAAAAGTAACAAAACCGTACTAATAAAAGTAAAAACGTATACAAAATCAAGTAAAAATGAAAATGTAAAAACCATTTTCAAAGTAACATAACCACAGCGACTCAAATAAAAAAATAAACATAAGTAGTAATAGTAACTTTCAGTAGTTTCAATCTTAAAAATAAAATAACAAAAAAAGTCAATTTCAATCGTTTTTAAATTTATAAATGGAACTATCGAATAGTTGAAAATGCCTGTTATCGAAGTCGAGGTCTTCTATGGAATCATTTCGAGTAATCGATCGGTACGTGAGTAAAGAATTAAGGGTTTCGTCCGCCAAACAATTTCTTTTAGCACTTTTAACATCTTTCAAAATGGAGAAAATTCTTTCGGCTTCTGCATTCGAATGTGGAAGTGATAAAAGCAAGACAGCTACGCCGCATATATTTGGGAACATTTTCTCATCCTTGAAATTACGCTTTTCTTTTAACACTTTCCAAAATTCAACGATTTTCATTTCTTTATATCGTTTAATGACATCGTTTGAAGTAAGAGTTTTTATTTTTCTTAACTCGCGTTCGGCTTCATGAATGTTAAATTCAGTAAAATTTTTCAATTTTTCTATTAGATGAGGAATCATTACATTCTCAGACTGCGAATTGAATAAGTATTCGGGATGAAAAAACCTGAATTCATCAAAGCAGGAGTCATTGATCGGAAGTCGCACTTTCATTTGAGTTGCTGCCTCGATGTAGAAGTTTAAACAGGTTAATCTCAATTCGTGTTGGCCTTCTTTAGTTTCTGTCAAAAGTAAACTTGCAAGGAACTCCTGACATTCTGCTCCAACATATATCTCGTTGATGGGCTTGAAATAGGTGGGTTCGGTAACACTAACAACTTCGGCTCGACGTGCATATTCATCACGCATGTAATTACTACAGAATTCACGTAGTATATTTCGCGATGCTTCAGAGAGGACGTGTATGAGAACTTTATCTGATTGAAAAAGTTCTGAAAATTCATTAAACGATTTTAAAGCATGTTTCATGAACAATAAATACGCTTTGTTAAAATTATTCCAGAGTGCTTCGTAAATATAATCTGCGCTCTTCAATTGGTCGGATTCCTTCGCATCTCTAAAATAAATTTTCAAAATATCATAATATTCTAAAACACGTTTAACAACTTTATAGCAACATAGCCACCGCGTATCGCTCAATTTTAACATCTTTTTTTTCAACTGGTAAGTTTCTTGTAGTTGTAAAAGAGCTTCGCATCTATTGGAACTTCCAGACGTATAAGTGCTAATTTGTCGGATAAGGTCCTCGGGACTACGCGGTAATTTAGCACAAGCAGCACTAGCGATTAAAGCAGAGGAATGACATATACATCGCATTAAAAACAACATAGGATTTTCAGATCGTAAGCGTGAGTAGAAAGAATTATTTTCACCCACCATCACGCTCGCATTGTCACACGCCAAACCCACAATTCTCTTCATAGATAGATTGTGCTTATCCAAACAGTTTCTGAACTCATCAAAAATATTTTCGGCGGTACAAGATGTTAAATGTAGAGGTATCATCTCGAGTAAGTTAGTATTTAATGCACCGCTTTCAATGTTGAAATAACGTACTAGTAGACACAACTGTTTCACATTTCTAATATCAGTCGTTTCGTCAATCAAAATAGAAAAAAAATTGTTTCTAATATCATTTGTAACTTCATTAACGGCTACTGGACTCAAAATATTTCGAATGATTGCTGTACATTTGCGTCGGCATAAAGTCATTTCTTGACAAGTTTCGGAATCGGGAAATGATTTCTTTAATGCTGGAACTAGTACTTCGACTAAAGATAAAGCTGTATTCGTTTTGGCGAAGTAAGCACTCATACAAAGTTCGGCTTTTTTTGTTAAAATTTTTTGAGATAACTTTTTGGTTTTATTGAACGATGTCTGAATATCCTGAACATTCCGCAGACCCGAAACGTGATCAATATGTTTTTTACCAACGGCATGTTTTTCTAGATCGCTTTTACCTGCGTTTAATATCTTATCGCAAGCTCGACAGCGGCATTTGGTTTTATCACCTTCCACACGTTCTAGCCAGTTTTTGAAATTCGGATCGTCGAGCCACGATGTTTGAAAATGTTTATTTGACGTAATCGTAGATGCTGAATTCTTTGGTTTTGGTTTGCCCACTATAATAAACAATTGAAATTTGACAGTGAATAAGAGATATTGACTTGTACTAAATGAATAAATTATGAATTACAGTAAAATACTTACTCTTTTACGGACATAAGTCATCATTCTATACCTACTAATTAATGAAATAAAATTAAAATCATATTTGTTGAAATTTGAAATTTAAACAAGTTAAAACACCTTGAAAGTTGAAACTATCGCCGAACACCGCCGTTTATCCGCTGCTGAAAATCAGACAAATCAGTTAGAAAATGAAATTTTTTTGAAAATCGAAAGCAAATAATTGGATTTTTGGAAGTTACTAATGCACCAGAATTTCATTAGCAAAATTTCTCTTAATAATTCAATTTTTGTTGATCAAATTTCCCATATTTTTCCCTTTTTTTTGAAGAAAATTTCAAAATTTCCCACGTTTTCCCATATTGATCAAATTTCCCATATTTTTCCCTTTTTTTGAAGAAAAGTTCAAAATTTCCCACATTTTCCCATATTTCCCACATTTTCCCATGATCAATTTTTTCATCCAAAATTTCCCACGATTTGGGAAATTTCCCACGATATCCCAGCACTGTCAAACAAGTCTGAATGTAAGTACTACGTATATTAGATTCGTTACAATGCTTGGTTTCGATCTCGGTCTGATTTACGTAAATTAAAATTAGCTTATATACCATATTTCTCAGCAGTTCGTCTAAGAGAAGTTTAACCTACCCGAATACTGAGTTGGCGATGCGTAGTGCGACAAGGCACTACAGTATTAACATCAAACTGCAATTTCAAAAATTGTTAAACATCACAATATACTTCAACTAGAAGAGAAAATTTTTCTCCTCGACTCCTCCGCATTTTATTGCAACCTCCAGAAAATTCAAAATAATTAAAAACCAACTTGTAAATTCGTTCAACTAAAAATAAATCTAAATTCAAAATCCTATCCCCCCCCCACTTGGAATTTCATTCTTTCATCGAGTTACCTCGTACAGTATAACTAATAATTAACGACTTTACGTCTCTCGAGCATACAGCAATGAATTGAAATCAACTGTGAAAACTGTCAAAGTCAAGCACGTCGTAAAAGAACGTAGCGTGACGTTGTTTATACGGTAATAATTCATAATTTGCACCCATAGGTGAACAAATTAAAATATTGATGTTTTCGCCTCATCGCGAGTATTCAGGTATAATCGAAACTCGAAGAGATTCATACTTTCTACAGTTTCTACATAGTTTTCCAAGTAGGAGGTAGGGTTACGCGCAACAGGTCGTCTTCCAGAGGATATTGTTGGATTTGAAATTTTTTCGCGTTTTATGCCAGATCCATGTTGCGTATTCATTGTTCATCCATCAAGTTTATATTATAGGTAGATTGGCAATTTGAAAATTCCAAAATCTTCAAGGTCAACCAGCGAAAGATTTCCGAATTAAGACGAGTACAAGTGAAAAAATAGACTGACAAGCCTGCGGATTGGATGGCACGTCAGCTTCATCGACTCAGCGAGTAATTAGGTATTCTTTGCACCGTGTTTGTATACAATCGTATCCCGGGGCACTTTGGTATTATTTATTTTCTTTTTTTTTCTTAATCCGCGTATCATTAATTAGATAAGGTATTTGGTAGGCTGAAAAATGAGTGTTTTGTTATCGATACTGAGACTAAATATCAAATAGATCGGTTACGAAGGGGTCGTTATTCTTTTGTGGGATATTTGAATAACCAACATGGGTACATTGTTTTCGAGTAAATTATCAATTTGATTGATTTAATCGGTTGGCAAAATAAAATGAAAAGTTTACTTTCGATAACGAACTCGTCGTTTGCAGGTTCATCGACATGTGTAGTATTTTTCACATTTTAGTAAATTATTACGCAATTTATAGGATACGATTCCAAGTGAAACGTAGGTAAGAAATTCTTACTCGAAATCCATCTTTTATTAATTTATTAGCAATCTCGTTAGGTAGTCGTGCGATATACGCGATGATTTCGAAGAAGACAAACTTTACACGCACGCAACGAGCAAAAGCAAAGTATAACCCGGAGTAATGAATGAATCGAACTTGAGAGAATAATGTTCCAAAGTGCGGAAAGAATATCAATAGAGATAGTTAATTTGTGAAGAGAAGACACACCTGTTGATGACTGTGTACTATTCGATGAACCAAACATGTCGGTGTACTTTCACTGAAACTGGTTAAATTACTTCTCAACAACTTAAGGCTGACTTTTAACATTATAAACGTATAGGTATACTTATAGGTATATAGGTATAGAGCCCGAGTAAACGACCCTTTCTCATAAATCTGTACATGGTGGAAATTTTTTCAAACTTCTGTTAATGGCTAATATACGACCATGTAAGCGCATTTCACTAGATTGATAGAGATATTCAATCTCTCTTATTTCTGGATTACCTTTTACTTTATTTCCATATGCATTGTATCACGTTATTGGTTCGTCGGTTAAACTCGTAATGCAACCATTTACCAAGTTCACCGTCCGGTTTTTTAACTTTTCAATGTTAACACCATTAATCATTAAATTTTCTTGTTTCGTCGTCGACGACCCGACGTCGTCGTCGTTCGCTGCCATACTTTCAAATGCGACTGCGAGCTTTTTTACCCGCGATTATTTCCAATATCGACGCGGAGAGGTGGGGTTTCATCCAGTGTCTCAATACGTGTGTATTTTAGAGCATTCATTCTCCAAAAGCTTTCTTTTTAGAGATAGAAATTAGAAATGCTCGCAAGTTGAATAAAATGCTACGATCTCCTATAAATAATTTTGTTGAAGAAAAAATAAGCGATGGAGGGGAAGGAACTAATTGAGTAGGTACTTCAAATTTGAAAAGATCCGAGTTGAAAAACGAAAATAAATTTTTCATGATTTTTTGTAATTTCTTTTAAAAAAAAATGAAAAAATGAAAAAATTAGAATTTTTTATTTTTTGGTAAAATTAAAAAAAAGTTTTGTAATAAAATTGAAAAAAATTGAACGGAAAAAATCGTTTTTAAACTTTAAATATCCAAAAAGTAATTTTCAGGAAAAATTGTAAAAAATAACTTGGAATTAAATTTTTAAGCGGATTTTTTTTTTGATAGAATTCTAAAAAATCGAAAAGATTTTTAAAAAACTGAAAAATAACCAATAATTGGACAATGTACCATTTTTAAAAGCTGTAAAAATTCGAAAAGTATCAATTTTTAAAATAAAGACTTCAGCTCGACGTGTACATAATTCATCTTAATGTTTAAAAATTTTATTGACAAAAAGATTAAGAAGATTTTTCAAACAAAATTTTATATTATGTATTCAAATGGAGTTTAAAAAGTCCCTCCACCCCCCCCCAAAAAAAAAAAAAAAAAAACATTAAGTGAAAGTTGGAAAAA
>FIZV01006888.1:0-10847 GCA_900050545.1 Trionymus perrisii | reverse complement strand
ATTAAGCACCAACCTACTTCAACTGTTAAGGTTTTTTTTCGAAAAAAAAAAAAAAAAAAAAAAATGAAAGCAATACAAATAAATACGAGTACTAAAAACACTTCTCACAAATAGTATTTTCCAGAAAGAATTCCTCGCCATTATAAACGTCATGAATGAAATTCAAATCAAACATCTTACTGTTCATTTCTCATTCTTCTCTCATTTCAATCTTCATCATTGCAGAAAATAAGTGCGAAAAGTTTAGAATAAACATGAAAAATATATATAAATTGTTCCATGTACACCTACGTAGTTTACACGTCTGGAAACACAAATAGTGACCCATGTTGGGGTACGTTTCGCCATCAGTTCCACACCATAATGAGTTAGGCACGTCGTCTCTCGGGCAAATGGACATACAAGTCGCATAATCCAAAGACTCATAATCTATATCCGTATCCTGCCCTCTGACAATAGTAGCCGAAGTGAGCAAAGCCATTAAAACAAAAGCTATACATTTATGCGAAAATGAAACAGAGACTTGATTAATAAAAAATACCTACTTAACGATAAAATCAAAAACCTTTGTCGAAACTCATCTTGAAAAATGTATTTTGAAGACTCACCGCAAACACCCAAATTGTGAAATATTTTCAACATATTGTCCAAGGTAAGTGTTCCTTTTGAAAATTTAAAAAAGTACGTATTATGCTTGTTAAATCGATCACACAAAGTTTAATTATGAATCAACCCAACGAAATGATGCTTTAATTTTTCAATTTATTTATTCGCGTAATAATGCCATTGTACGATTAATTTACGAAAGAGGTGAAAATTTTATGTCGTTAACTTGGTTAGCAGCCGTCATGTTGAAATCCACAACTCTTAAAAAAATTAATAGATTTCGGTTGTAAAAATAAAACCAATTAATTAGGTACCTACTAACTACTAGGTATAATACGTACTTCTACATCGGTTCTAACAATAATAAACCAAGGCATATAGAAAAATTTCACTAGCAAAAAGTAAAATTTTCACAGCATTTTATATAAAAATTATTTTTTTTTATTAAAATTTAAATTCAAAAAAAGAAAAAATATACAACCGAAAAAATTTGAAATTGAATTAAAAACATTTAAAAATTGAATAAAAAAAAATTATCGAAAATGAGTAAAATTAAAAATCAAGAAATTGAGAATATAAAGAAATTGGAAATGGGAAACAAATAACGGAAATTTAAAGAAGTTGATAACTCATTAAATATTTAAAAAATAAAAAATTGCTGGAAATGAAAGAAAACTCAAAAAAAGCTTAAATAAATCAAAAAAATACCTACTAAAAAAAAAATCATTGAATAATAAACCAAATAAAAAATTGAAAGAAAAGTTGACCACAACTAAAAAAATTGAACAAAAATAAAAATTTGGAAAATACGAATTAATGAAGCATAAAATGTCAAAATTGGAAAAATTAATAGCTAATTGAAAAATTTCAAGCACCCATAAGAAAAAAATCTAAAATTGAAAAAAAGTTTAAATTAAACTAAAAATAAAACCAAATAAGTTAATTTAAAAAACTGAAGAAAATTAAGAAAAAGTGTAAAATTTTAAAGTGAAAATTAAACAAAAATATAAAATTTGAAGAGATTGAAATCAATTTGAAATGCTGAAAAGTTGAAAAAATCGAATCAAAAACATTAAAGAAAGTTAAATCAATTGGAAAAAAATCATTGAAATCTGAAAACCCTTCAAAATTGAAAAAACTGATATGTAATTTAAAAAAAGAACTGGAAAAGTATCAAAAGTTTTTAAAAAAGAAAAATTTGAATGAATCAAGAAAAAAAATTGCTAAAAATGAAATGAAGTATTTCAGAACATTTTTAATAGTTTTTTAGCCTTTCTTGTTCTTATCTATAGAGGGTGTCCCAGCTTCCATCTGGTGAGTAAGCAACTTATTTCAACAAAGTGTAGATGTGTTTGCCTTTCCTTATGGAACGTTTGATTTACAAGGTTAAATAGGAACAACATTACCACCACAAAGCAAGACTTCTGCAAGATTTTCTTATTCTTGTCCAATTGTCCAATTACCATAGATACAAAGGTATAGATACTCTACTCTACCTTCAAGTATTATAGGTAATTTATATGTATTGCACCAGCGTAATCACATTAGAAATAGGTACTCTTTCATTATGTCAAGAGGTATATAAAAATTACTCTGAAATAAGTGGAATTTTTGTTTTATAATTTATTCTGAATTAAGCATTCATTTTTTCCAAGAGAAAATTGAAATAAAAATTTAAAAAATATTGTGGTGTTCAGAAACATTTTGGAAATTTCCACAGAAAAAGTCCCAAAGAGCTATTCCATTCCTTAATGGCACTTTCCATAATAATCAACTTCAATATCTGTATCACACAGAAAATATCTATGTAAAAATTAAATATTACGAAGATAAATAATTAAGTACCAACCTACTTCAACAGCTGTTTAAGGAATTTTTTCGAAAAAAAAAAAAAATGGAAGCAATAGAAATAAATACGAGTACTAAAAACACTTCTCACAAATACTTTTTTCCGGAAAAAATTCCTCGCCATAAACGTTATGAATGAAATTCAAATCAAACATTTTACTGTTTCATTCCTCATTCTATCTCTCATTTCAATCTTCATCATTGCAGAAAATAAGCGCGAAAAGTTTAGAATAAGCATGAAAAAAAGATATAAATTGTTCCATGTAGGTATACCTAGATTACACTTCTTGAAACACATATAGTGACCCATATTGGGATACGTTTCGCCATCAGTTCCACAAAATATTGAGTTAGGCACGTCGTCTTTCGGGCAAGTAGACATACAATTCGAATCCAAAATCGAATAATCTATATCCTGCCCTCTGACAATAGGAGCCGAAGTGAGCAAAGTCATTATAACAAAAGCTATAGATTTATGCGAAAATGAAACAGAGACTTGATTAGTAAAAATATACTTAATGATAAAATCAAAAACCTTTGTCGAAACTCATCTCAAAAAATGTATTTTGAAGACTCACCGCAAACACTCAAATTGTGAAATATTTTCAACATATTGTCCAAGGTATGTGTTCCTTTTGCAATTTTAAAAAAGTAGGTATTATGCTTGTTAAATCGATCACACAACGTTTGATTATGAATCAACCCAACGAAATTATCCTGTAATTTTTCAATTTATTTATTAGCATAATAATGCCATTGTACGATTAATTTATGAAAGAGGTCAAAATTTTATGCCGTTAACTTGATTAGCCGTCGTGTTGAAATCTACGACTTATAAAAATTTAATAAATTTTGGGTGTAAATTGTAAAAATAAAACCAATTACTAGGTAATAGGTATATAGTATCGACTGCTTAGATGCAGGGCCTCGTAATCCACCATTTTTGAAAAAGTCAGGTTTTTGCAGTTTCTGGTTGCTGAAGTACCTATAATACTACTAGAAAATGCAAAAACCTCACATTAAAATTTTTCCCTCTCAATTTCTAATTTTTAAATTGTTAAAAAGTTCAATTTTTTCAAAAATTTTCTAAAAATTTCTGTATAAATTTATAATCAATTAAAATTAGTTGCATGCGGAAATTTAAACCATGGAACATATGGAAGTCTGAATGGATGCGGAATTTTTTTTAAGATTTTGCAGAATTTTAGAACTACTTTTGCAAGTTTTTTAAAATTTTATTTTCTATGCATAACTAGGTACACTTTATAAAAATCTCAATTATTCAAAAATTTGGAGGGAAGTCGGACTTCCACTGATTCAAATGCATTCGCAGCCATTCGGAAAATTTCAAAGGAATTATTGAAATTTTTAGAAGCATTCGCAAGAATTTAGAAAAATTCACATGGATTCCGAATATTTCACAGAAATCTAGAAGAATTTGCAGACCTTTTGAAGAATTCACAGGCATTTTGAAGATATTCATAGACTTTCATAAAAATTTACAGACACTTACGGGCATCCATGAGGAATTCGCAGACATTATGAAAGATTTCAGCAACATTTTAAAAATGTTGACAGACATTCCAAAGATTCAAACTTCAAATACCACTCAACACTCTTACCATCTTGGATTTGATCAATTATGTTTGATTCAAAACGAAAAAATTTTTCAAAAAAAAAGTCTTTTTCAACGTATTGTAATCTCGACCGATTTTTCAAGGTAACAGAAAAAGCTAAACGTCGTCGAAACAATTAGGTATTTGGTTTTTTCACGTAAATTGAAGAAAGACCAGCTGTATACACACTCCACGAAGGAGATATCTTGAAAAAGAATAATAATAACGTTCGAAAACCCTCAGCAATATCGAACAATCGAAACATTAACAAAGTAATTCTATGAATCGAAGCGGGAAAAAAAAGCCAAGAATAAACGATAAATTCGCGTCAACGGGCCGGGTCGTCGTTGTAGATTATGACTCTGAGACCGAACCAAAGTCGCAGGTTATTTTCAATTATACTACGTATAATATAATGTTATGGTTGCTGCAGGACGCGGCCATAGTGGCGGCAATGTTTAGAGTAACCTTTTAAAAAATGACCGCATTCTTACGAGGAACTGGTAGTGGTAGTGGTACCTCTCGTTTTAAAAAGTCATCAAGCATAGTGGTTGCGCGGTGGCGCGGCTATCGCGATAGGTATACGTAATGATTTAGGAAATTTAAAGGAAGATTTGTTAGCTCGGAATAAGTTTACGACCTTGTACTTTTTCATACTTATGGTGCATGTGGTCGTCCTACGTCCCATAATAACAGTGCATTTACGAGATACTCGTGGATACGACTGTGTAACACGTGATTTGAAAATGTGCTATGTACGAGTTCATACAGGGTGTCCCGAACGATTTCTTCCTACCCCAAACCAGGAGATGGGAAGTTTAGGGGTGTGTAGCATCGTACAAGAGGGTGCAAAATACTTGGTACCTATTTTTGAATGAAAATTCTGCACACGGGTGCTTCTGAAAGAAAAATTAAAGAAACACCTGTTTTGTTGCAAATTTAAATTAGGAGCAACTTTTTTATGAAATTTTTTTTATTCAATCAAAAAATAAAAATAATTTTTCTGCATAATGAGTAGGTAATTACTTAATTAGGTATTTCATAAGTTTTAAAAAAGGAACGGATAGTATTTCAAATCGAAAATCCTATCAAAATTTTTATCATTAATTTTAAAAAACATTTTATTAAAAAATTTACATAGGTACCAAAAAAGTATTTTTCAATAAAATTATTTCTCAACAATTCGAAAAAAATACCATCCAGCATTTTTAAAAATTGTAAAATTTTCCAAAATTGCCAAATTTTTTAAAAATTGTTAATTTTTAATACTTATTCCAATAATTTTCAAAAATTGTCGAGTTATCCAAAATCGTTGATTTTTTTAAAATTCTCTAATTCACTAAAGTTATAGATTTTTCGAAAATGGCGAAATTTCAAAAAATCGTCACCTTTTCAAAAATTGTCGGTTTCTCGAAAACAAAACTTTTTTTAAATTGCAAAATTTTCCAAAATTGACGAATTTTTATTAATTTTTATTGATCCGAAAATTTTCCGATATCATAAATTTTCCAAAATTGTCGGATTACCTAAAATCGTTGAATTTTTTAAAATTTCCTATTTTTCAAAAATGATTGATTTTTTAAAAATTGCGCTATTTTTAAAAGTTTTCCAAAATTGTCGAATTTTTAAAAATCGTCAATTTTTAATAGGTAATCCAGTAATTTTCCGAAATTGTAAATTTTCAAAAATTAACAAATTTTCAGTAATGCATGAACTGTAATTTTTTAAATCAATATTTAAAAAAAAATCACCCCACTCCCCCTCCCACGTAGTTTTAAAATATATTAAAAGAAATATAAAAGTAGAGCCCTAGTAAAACCACTTGAAAAAAAAAAATTGGAAAAGCAAAAACTTTTTTCGTTTTAATTTCAATTTTTTTTTTTTTTAAGTTCTAAGTAATTTTTTTCAGTCAATTTTTAATTTTCAAACAGTTTAAAAGTTCAAATTATTTAGACCAATTTCTCTAAAATTTTCCGGTCGTAAATTATAAAATAATCAACTAAAATTAATCGCAGCGAAAATTTCACCCATAGAAGATGGAAATCTGAATCGATGCGGAAATTTTTTTAAGCTCTTGCAGAATTTTTGAACTATTTTTACGTACTAGGTCTTTAAATTTTTATTTTTTATAGCCACTTCACTAAAATCTCATTTCTTTGAAAATTTGGAACGTCCCTATTGAATACGCCTCGCCACTGGTAATTAAAATTTTTTAAATCTGAAAGGAATGGAATTTTTTTGAAAATATAAATTTGCAAAAATTCCAAAAAATTTTAAAACGTTGTACCCTATTTTTGAAAAATTTAAAAATTATAAAAAAACAGAAAAATTGAAGAACTTTAAAAAAAAGTCTTAAAAAATTGAACAATATTTTTAAAGTATCTTGATAATACAAAAAATTAAAATTTCAAGAGATTGAAAAAAATTAGTTGTTTTTAAAAAAAATTTAAATGCTAAGAAAGTGAAAAAAATTAATATTCATTTTTTTTCAACTTAAAATAATATTTTTTTAAATGTAAAAACGTTGAAAAAATTTTAAAAAGGAAGAGAGTAAAGAATTGAGAAAATAATTGAATAATCTAAAAAATGTAGGTTTTTCAGAAATTAGACATTTAGATACCTACATTTAAAAATTTTAATTATTGGAAATTTAAAAAAAAATTGATAAATTGCTCTTCAGCTTCTCATGAGAAAATTCTGCGGGGGCCTATGCTCGTCTTGTTATTTTACTGGTGTACGTCGTTGTGACATCCTGTATATATCTATAAGGAGAAAGCTACTTTTATTGTTATGGGTTTTGAATTGTTTCCAAATTTTCGTTATGTGTACCGTGTACCATTCACCAACGAGGATTAATTGTTTTTTGTTTTTTTTTTTTTTTTTTTTGGGGTGTTTATAATTGCATGATTATTACACCCATCGGAAAATGATTTTTTAGATCATATTAGTGAGGTTTAGTTTGATTGACTTGATGTACGCTTATTTGGTCTCCTTTTAGACGACTCCATTATCGAGAGCTTTTCCTAAAAAAATTCGCATTTTTTTTTTTTGCAAATAATTATTCGAAAAATGTATGCCTTATAAAATTGGGAAAAATTACTCGAATAGGTACTTAGTGTAGCAGTGGCGTATTTGATTGGAAAGTTATGGAAGTCCGACTTCCCTCCAAAATTTCAAAGAAATGCGATTTTTATGAAGTGGTTAAAAAAAAAAATAAAAAATTTGAAGAGGTGTTCAAAAATTCTTGAAGATCTTAAAAATATTTTCTGCATTGATTCAGACTTTCATGTTCCACGGGTTAAATTTTTAATTTTTGTGCATAATTAATTTTAATTAATTAAGCATAATTTATGAACAGAAATTTTTAGAAATTTTTTTAAAAATTTGAATTTCAAACAACTTGAGAAAAAAAATTACTTAGAATAAAAAAAATAATTAAATTAAACTGAAAAAAAAAATTTGATTTGTATTTTTTCCATGTGATTTTATTGGCACTTCAGTTTTGTTTCTTTTGATATATTTTGAAGGTATGTGACCGGGGGGGGGGGGGTTAGTATTCATCTTCAGTTTTGTTTCTTTAGATATATTTTGAAGGTATGTGACCGGGGGGGGGGTTAATATTCCTAAACAAAAGAAGTTTACGCATTAGGTACTGAAAATTTGAAAATGACAATTTTTAAAAATTCAAAAATTTTGAAAAATTTTGTCATTTTTAAAAATTTAATAATTTTTGAAAAATTTTCAGTTTTTGAGAAAATACAAAATTTTTTAAAAATGATTATTTTTGTAAAATCAATCATTTCTGTGAACTTAAGTATTTTAGAAAATTCAGCGGTTTTGATAAATTTGATAATTTTTAAAAATTTACCATTTTTTGAAAAAATGAAAATTTCTAGAAATTTTTAAAAAATGATGATTTTTGAAAATTCAGTAATTGTTGTGAATTAAATTTTTTTAGAAAATTCTACGATTTTGATAAATTTGATAATTTTTGAAAATTTTGCAATTTATGCAATTAAATAGGTACCTAACTACCTACACCTAGCTAGATACTTTGAATATAAAAAAAAATATAGAGAGATAGTATTAGTTCTACAAAAAATTGAATTTTTAATTTATTCCATAAAGTAGTCCTCTCCCCTTTGAAAAAGTGACACAGCATCACAGCAGTGTATCGACTTTCTGACTTCCCTATATTTTTCCTCTCATCTGAGTCGCCACTGATCTATAGCTGTAAATATTTGAATTTTTATTCCCCTTTCCCTCTTCTCTTCGCGCGTATGTCGCCAACAAGTTGCTGAACGGTAACACTTTTGTCAAATTCACATAACGGTAATCACGTCTAGGCGTATTTATGAGCAGAGATGCGACAGTGACGTCTGACGTCGCTGTCGATGGTCAATTGGTCATCATTACAGAATCAGCTGATACGGGTACGTACGTTTTCGGTTGAAAATCACGCCAAGCATGGTTTTCGTGACAATATTGTAGAAACACTCTGATACTCTACTGGCGAATTAGTGAATCGAGCACGCGAACGAAGGCGAAATTATAAAGGTAAACAATGGACATGGGCATGGGCAATGGGCGATGCTGGTACCGGTGCTGGCGATGCGCCTGGGTGCGTTCGGGGCAATACCCATCAAGGAAAACGAGCGAGTTGCAGGTCGCCAAGACACGACACCGAATACCACAGCACGTCTCGGATCTTATTGACAGACACGTCTATTGTTTATCTTGCCCATCAGCTCTAGAGTGCGGCTCCGGTTCGTATAAGAAAACAGATACTTGGAAGAGGGAATCACCGCGTGTGTATCCTTTCTACGAGTACCTATACCTAACCTGTGCTTGGCATCGGTCAAACTGAAAATTCTCTTCGTTAAGTATCAGAATATTATAGCAGATGGTTCCTTATTAGGAACCGGTTTAATACGCGAAGCGGTTATCAAAAAAAATATTTAAGTATTCCTATGGGGCTTCTTTCGAGTTTCGGTCTGCAATTAGAATGAAATTTTCCTCCAGTGGTTTTCAATTCGGTCATGTTACCATTATTACGAATTCGATCGAGGTGAAAATAGTGGAGGCAGTTAAGAGGAATTTCGAGGGGAAAAAACATTTTCAGCTAGCAAAGCTTTTATTGCGAAAAATTGTCGAGAGTGGTCGCCTGACTAACCTCTATAAATTATCACCCCGCAGACCCCTTGCTAATTTATTTGCGGAGGTTCCAGAGCCCCCCCCCGACAACGATTTTTTTGCTGATATCTGCTAAGGGGTTGATTTTACGGTGAAAATAGGTCAGTACTTTTTTATTCTACACACAATTTCCTACAACTTTTGTATGAAAAATTTTTTCTTCAGCGATTTGGTGAGGAGATGGAGAAGTCCTAAAGGAGGATGGGTTTAGAAAATATATGTACTACTCGTACTTTCCATCTCCTCACCAAATGGTTGTACAAAAATTTTTTTCACTTTTTCACACAAAAGTTGTAGGAAATTGTGTGTAGAAATTAGGTACCTAATTATCATTTATTAATAGACATTTTTAGAAAAATTTGACAACATTTGAACTTTTAAACAATTTAAAAATTAGAATTGAAAAAAAAAATTAATTAGATTTTTTTGTTTTTCGATCTGTGCTTTTTTTCAGGTAGTTTTATTAGAGCTCTAGTTTTATGTTACCTTTTATATAGTTTGGAGGAATGTGGGCGGAAAAGAGGGATGATTTTTTAAATTTATTGCTAAAAAAAAGTAAAAACTTATGCATTACTAAAAATTTTTCAATTTTTTAAAATTTACAATTTCGGAAAATTATTGCATAGGTACCTAACTAAAAGTTATCGGGTTTTAAAAATTTAATAATTTTTGAAAATTTGTCAGTTTTTGGGAAACTGATAATTTTTAAAAATATGATGATTTTTTTAAATTTGGTCATTTTTGAAAAATCAACAATTTCTATGAATGAGGGAATTTTAAATATTTCACGATACATATAGTAAATTTGATAATTCTCAGGGTGTCTAGCGTTCGAAAAAAGTACGAAATTACGAAAACGGTACGAAATTTGAAAACGACCCAAAAAGTAGGTACGAAAAAACGTCGAAAGTGTACAAAATTTTAAAAGGAAGTAATTATGTTTTCAAAAAATGAAAAAAGGACAAAATTTAAATTAAGAAAATACAGGAAATATTATTTTTTGACATTTCAATATTTTTTCAATAAATTCTGAGAGTAAAAAAGTTTAATATTTCTTCTAGAATTAATTTTTTTTTATTAAATATTCAAAATGTAAAAAAAAAATTAATATTACTCGTAAATTTGCATTTTTTCAACAGATCCTGAGAGCAAAAATTTTTCAAAAATTTGAAATGATCAAAAAGTAGAATTGATACTTTAAAATCAATTCTAAAAATAAGTATAGGATGCGAATGTATAAAAAAATACGAAATTTTCGAAAAATTTTGAATTGTTAAAATATAAGGTAACTTTGAAATTAATATTTTTAAATAGACTCCAAAAATAAAGAATTTTTTTTTCAAAAAAAATTTCAAAATAAAATTTTCAAAAATTTTTAAGGGTCAAAATGCACTAAAAAAAGTTTTCTGTAGAAGATTAAACTTTCGAAATCATAAATTTTTCAAAAAAATTACCAAATTTAATTTTTGAATAATTTTGTGGAAAAATGTCCAAAAAATGATTTAAAAAATTTTAATACATAGATATCTCAATACAGAGGTACCAAAAAAAAGAATTTTTGAAAAAATTTAATTCATTAAATTA
>FIZV01006876.1:0-17294 GCA_900050545.1 Trionymus perrisii | reverse complement strand
TGTAATGCATGATTTTTGGGGGTTAATTTCAGGGCTGGATTGTAACTTCTAAAAAAAAATGCGTTACCCCCAAAAATATTTTTGAGCTTTCTCATTACCCCTGACATGTACACGTGCTCGTTTGAATTTCAGATTAAGTAATACGAACGAAGCTGGTATGTGGGTATTCAAAATCGGTCCTTACAATAACTCGACCAATATAGAGGTACCGGCCAACTCGCACATAATATCCGACTATGGTAATTAAACATTATTCACGGATGTTCGAATATTCGTTGGTAACATTTCTCATCTCTTTTTTTTATGTACAGTCAATTGGGGCGACCAAATTACCACCTGCGCCATTGGATACAGTCGCTGTCACAGCCAAGCTACGTGTGTAGATTCGCCCAGAGGATTCTGTTGTTCTTGCAGACCAGGATTCTACGGAAACGGATTCCAATGTCTTAAAGAAGGTGAGAATTTAAACTCGTAAGGGTTCCTTTTGACGTAATCATCCAACTCGCGATCCAACAGGAGTACCTCTACGAGCCAATGGCAAAATAAACATCGACGTGAATGGTATCAAACTGAGCAATCTCGAAATCCAAGCTTATATAGTAATCCAAGATGGCCGCGCTTATACAGCAATTTCCAAAGTGCCATCGACGATCGGAAGTCAATTACAGTTCTTGTATCCAATCACCACCATGTTAAACTGGCTCTTCGCTAAACCAATCGGAAACGGATTAAATGGCTTCCAAATCACTGGTAAGGTTCTCCAATTCCTTGAACATGATTATTCTTCGAATTGATTCGAATTTGAACATTCCTAAAGGCGGTGTACTGAATCATACTGCGGAAATATTCTACAAAGAGAACAACGAACGCGTATCGGTAACCCAGAAATATTTAGGATTAGATGTAACCGATCAATTGAGACTGGAAGCAACCATAATAGGCACCGTTCCACAAGATAAACGAGATAGCACTCTAACTGTCAACGATTACCAACAACAGTTCAATTTCGTATCCAAAGGTGAGAATTATCCTTCGAGATCACTGACGTGTTCTAAATATTTTGAGTTTTCTTCCAGGGCTGTTCCGTTCATCATCCACGTTGACTTATAATAAACATATTTTATCCAACGCACAAGACGAACAATACGAAGTATCTCTTGATCAAGCTATTCATTTCAACGAATCCTGTCTTCTAAATTCCGATAATGTTACCGCCGGAAACGACCCGAACCAACGACCTCAATACTCGTACTATCGCGTAAAAACGGCTAGGAATTTTATAAGTTACGAAAGTCGTGAAAATATCCTTCGATTCGCAGCCACCAGCAAGGTGTCTCTATTGACAGGTAGGTGCCACTTCATTTATATTTTTTTCCAGCAGTAGACCAAGCCATCAAGTTAATTTTTTCTTTGTACAGAAAACGAAGATCCTTGTATCGAAGGTAGAGTGAAATGCGTCGCTAACAGTTCCTGCATCGTCGAGGGTGATTCGTTCCGATGCGTTTGCAATCAAGGGTAATTACCACTTTCTAAATTGGGTACCTACGTAAACATACCTACATTTCATCGATCATTTAAAATACACATCTAGCTTCCACACGACGTATTCGAGCTCCCGAACTAACGAATTTGGATGTTTGGATGTGAACGAATGTGCCGAGGGGAAAGCAAATTGCGATCCAAATGCAATCTGCATTAACGAAATAGGCTCCTATCAGTGCGCATGTAAATCCGGATACGCTGGAAATGGATTTTATTGCACAGGTAATCGATATTTTTTTCATAAATCAATATCCCTTTCTACGCAAAAGTTTACCATAACCATTACCTTCTCAGCATTGGAAACCGAATCGCCATGCGTGAAAAATCCATCCATTTGCTCTCCGCCAAACAGCAAATGTACCGACAAGAACGATCCGAGAACTTGCGAATGTCTCCGAGGATTCCAAAAACAGTACTTAAACGATCAACAAAATGGATTCATTTGTTCGGACGTCAACGAATGCGAATACGACTCCGGAAGCATTTGTGGAATAAATTCGATATGCGTTAATTACCCCGGCAGTTACACTTGCTCGTGTCAAGAAGGATATTCCCAAGATAAGGACGGAATTTGTCAACGTAAAGATGGTAATTTAAATCAGATTTATGTTTAACGTAGATTCTAAATTCTTCTTACCCCCTACTCATCAACTGTCGACGATTTCACAGCTTCTTGCGACAGATTGCGGAATTGTTCTCCGAACGGTGAATGTATCTACAACGAAACGTCTGCTAAATTCGTATGTAATTGCATACGAGGATATTACGGAGACGGATACACTTGTCAACAATCCGGAGGTCGTCACGTTGTACAGAAAGTTTGCACCTCGGGCATCTGCGAATGTCCATTGAATTACTTAGCTTACGATAATTACTGCATCGAGAACGAATTCATTCCCGCCGAAAAAAATCGTTAGTAAATCACAAACGAATAAATTATCACATTTTGATGAGAAAAATTAAAGTCTTACTTTATTTTAATTTGGCTATTTTCAGTATCTTGCAACACAATTAGAAGCATGTGTCATCCTCAGGCTCAATGTGTTTACAATACGACAGCTTCCAACTTCCAGTGCATATGTAACGCTGGTTTCGAAGGCAACGGCTTGGAATGTGGTAAATATTTCACGTTCGGTTCTAAAAAAATCAGTCTATGTTATTACAAATTCTCAATATAATTATTTTTGGTATTTTCAGAGGCCTCATGCTTACGAAATAATTTCTGCGACGAGCATGCATCTTGTGTAGAAGTGAACGGTAAAGCTCAATGCGTTTGTCAGACTCACTATCAAGGAGATGGAATTCACTGTATTCATTCCGGTGCGATATCTAATCTCATTTGTATGTTTGTAACTCGGTTTCGACGTATAATTTAAATTGTATTTACTTCCAGGAATGTGTAATTCAGACGGAGATTGCGATGATAACGAAGAATGCGGTTATAATGAAGATTCAGTCACGTACGAATGTAAATGCAAAGCCGGATACACGAAGTTACCAAATTCAACTTGTCTTCCTACTCCAAGTACACACACAAGCGAATATCTATTATACGCAGAGACAATATTCAACTTATTTATTAAAATACGTACTATTATTCAGGATGCCCGCAGTGCCATCCATATGCTCGATGTGTGGTAGACCGATGCGTATGCTTACCCGGATACAGAGGAGATGGACTGTATAACTGCGAACAAGCGCCATTATCATGCAATGTCACTAATTACTGTTCGCCTTATGCTAATTGTTTATATAATGTAACTTACGATACATTCCAGTGCCAATGCAAACAAGTACGAGAGTTCAATATTTCACGAGTTAACTCACTAAAATAAGATATTCATACTTTTTTACGCGAACGTAGGGGTATACCGGTAATGGAACGCACTGTCAAAGAATTATAAATTGCGCTATTCAACCTCAAATGTGCGACATTAATGCGGTATGTACGTCGAGACAGTACGGAGTATACAACTGCGAATGTAACCCTGGGTTTGTCGGTAACGGATCATACTGCACAGGTAAAAATTAAAGCACTAATAAAAACTAGTATTAGAGGTGTAAAAGCTGTAACTGTAACTCGAAAATTCGAAATAATACCAACATAATACTCGAGTCTCGAACACTCGAACTCGAATAAAAGACAGAACAGCCATTTTGTTTTTCGCATTCTCATTCTCGCACAAACAAAACAAACACACAAACACCATGACAAACAACACGAGCTGCATGAAGCACATGTAACTAAATCAGTGCAGCCAATTTGCAAAAAAATTTATGAAATACTTTAGGCTCGAATACGTATTTTAAAATTTTTTAAAATTCGCGATAATCAAACGTTAATTACATAATATTCTAGGATTAGAAAAGATTGAAGGAGGGTTCCTACTCGTTAACTATGGTATGGGTACAGTACGTTTACCACTTCAAGGCGACAACAGTACGATACGACCTTACTCGATACAGCTTCAAGCAGATCAAATTGCAATCGGTTAGTGTATCAAAATATGAGCGACAAATACGAAATTTATTCTACCCAAGATTGTTCTAGGTTTGGCAATTGATTGCTTCGAAGGAAAAGTATACTGGAGTGATTACATTGGACGTAAAATAAAATACTCCAACTACAAAGGCAAAAATATCGCTACTTTGGTAGACAAAGGTAAGTAAATAATGGCGAAAGATGCACATAACTGGCTAATTTCCCTAACTTTGTAATTCCTTGTAAAGATATCGAAAACCCAGAAGGCCTAGTAATTGATTGGATTAGTCGTACGTTATATTGGACGGACGCGAAAAAAAAATCAATCCAATCGATTAACTTGGACGGCACTCAACGTCAAACGATCATCTCAACTGGTCTCACCAATCCCAGGGGAATCGCAGTACATCCTTACAAACGGTATGTTTTCTCATATTACATTTTAATATTCTTAAACTACTCACATTTTTATTCGACTATTCCAGCAAACTGTTCTGGACAGACTGGAATCGGGCTCAGCCGAAAATAGAATGGAGTAACCTGGATGGATCAGCACGTTCTGTGTTCCTTTCCGGAGTCGATGTTCAGGTACCCAATTCCATAGCCATTGATTGGTCTACCGATGAATTGTGCTGGGCTGACGCTGGCACCAAACGTATCTCTTGCTCCGGGATCGATAGTAAAAGTCAAAGATTAATAACGACCAATGTCTCGTCACCGTTTGGTTTGACTGTATCGAACGACAAGTATTTCTGGACCGATTGGACCACGTAAGCGATGGTCTAGTTTCAAAACAGATCGTTATTTTTCATTAATATTTATCTGGTTACTTTTGGTTCGTTTACAGAGGCAAAGTGGGATATTACGATCGATATACTTCGAGAACAGATACGATATCATTACAAGTTGGTAACAGTAAATTATACGGAATCGTAGCCGTACCCAATAATTGTCCGTAAATAAATAAAAATAAGCCTATATTTAAATGATGTAAATACGTACGAACTTTACCAATGTAAATTTTAAATTCGAATAAATTCGTAATTTTGTACACCGGACCTCACGCGGAAAAATACCAGTGGTACTACTACAAAGATTTTCGTCAGGTGATACCATTGGTATAACCACTGGTACCACTGGTATTAACCAATCGTACCACTGGTATGACGAAAATCCCTGTGGTAGTACCAGACCAGAGTACCACTGGTATTTTTTCCCGTGGGATATTATTTGAAGCGATGCAGCATTTATTCGATAATAATTTATGGGGAACTAGCAGAGATTAATAAACGACTAATGCCTCGTAACCGTTCGGTTTGATTGTATCGATCGACAAGTATTATCTGGACCATTTTGGACCACACAAGCGGTGTTCTAGTTAGTTTTTTGAAACAATCCGTTATTTTTTATCAATATTTACGTGGTTACTTTTGTTTTTTTTAAAGAGGAAAGGAGGGATATTACAATCGATATAGGTAAGATATGATTACAAGTTGGTAACAGTAAATTATACGGAATCGCAGCCGTACCCAATAATTGTCCGTAAATAAATAAAAATCAGCCTACTATTTACTAAAATGATGTAAATACTTATGTACGAACTTTAGCAATGATAATTATAAATTCGTAATTTTGTACACCGCACAATATTATTCAACACGAAGCATCTTTCATTCGATAATAGGTACTTACTTATGGGGAACTAGGAACTAGCTGACGTTTAAGATTATTCGTCCAAATGGTTTTATAAAATATAATCGAATCGAGTCATTTTTCGAGCAAAACGAGGATGAATATTTGCAAAGCTGATCAATATTTCTTCGTCAAAACGAAACAAGGAAAGTTACAAGGCAAAGAGAGCACGTCTGAATTCGATGGGAAAAAATACAGCTCATTTTTGGGCATACCGTACGCCAAGCCACCTCTTGGGGAATTACGTTTTCAAGTAAGACGAACGAAATCAAGAATAATTTTATGTACACCTATTACCTGCTTTAAAAATTCGGCAATATAGCCTCCGGAAGATCCACCAACTTGGGATTTTATTTACGACGCTACTCGCGAAAAACACTGCTGCTACCAATCGCCACTTAGTTTTCTGAAGTCGATCCACGTCGGCGACGAAGATTGCTTATATTTAAATGTTTACACGCCGATGGTAAACAGCTTTTTTCAAAATAGTAGACTGCTTGATTTTGGAATTTTTCATTCGAGGTGCCATCTATTTTCCAGCCACCTGAAGAGATCAGCGTACGTTTACCAGTCATGTTTTTCATACACGGTGGAGGGTTCTTAGTTGGGTGCGGACTAAAATGGTTTTGCTCACCTGATATATTAATGAATAAAAATATTGTATTAGTTACAATTCAATATAGATTACACGCGTTAGGTGAGTACAATACCTAACTACATACGTAGTTTAGTTGAAAAATTCCGCTCATTTGTATAGGTACGAATTTTGTTGAGCTTTTTTGTAGGTTTCTTGAATTTGGGAATCGAACAGTGTCCTGGAAACGTTGGTCTCAAAGATCAAACATTCCCTTTAAAATGGGTACAAAAAAATATAAAATATTTCGGAGGTGATTCGAACAACGTAACGATTTTGGACAAAGTGCTGGTTCGTCGGGCGTTCATTATCACATGATTTCACCCTTATCACAAGGTTAATTTTATTTTATTCATTTTTGAATATCTCATTTCACATTTTAAAAATGGAATTTTAATACTTACGTGAATCGATTCAGGTTTATTTCACAAAGCTATCATGCAAAGTGGGTCGGTTTTATCCCCATGGGCATTCACACAGAATCCAATCGAACAGGCTTTCCTAATAGGTCGAGAAGCCGGGTACGAAGGCGAGGATCGTCACGAACTGCTCGATCTTTTGAAACGTATTCCCGTCAAAGAACTTTTAAAAGCTGTTGAAAAAATGTTGAGAAAAAATCTAGTAAATACTTACGATAGAGTTTATCTAAAAAAAATAATGTTGGTCGATTTTCAAAATTACAGGTGTTTTTTCCATAGGGCCAAGAATTTCGGTTTCCAAATCTACCACCATCTGTCGAAGCAATCGCCGAAGGAGCATTCCTACCAGATACTCCCGAAAATCTACTGAAACTAATGAAACCAATACCAGTCATCTACGGACAAACTAACAAAGAAGGGATGTTGGCATATTTGGCTTTGGGTCTGTTAATAAAACGATTCTTTTCAAATTTATACCTGTTCGATTACGATGATTTACGTTTGCCTTGACAAACATATCGCAGGTTTCCAAGGAGACGGGGTGGAAAAATTGAGTAAAAAATTCCCAATTCTTTTGAAGGAGTATTTCAACATTGATGTAGATCTACTTCCCAATGTAACGTATCAAGTCAAACAGCTTTATTTTGGTAACGATGTCATTACGTCACAATCTGGAAATGAAATAGTAAATGTAAGTCGTGCAACACTGCAAAAAAAATTGATCAAAACAGGTAAATCTAACACGTGGTGTGCTCGAGCTACACTCAAAAAAACTTCGACAATACAACTGCTGAAATTTATAATGAATAAATTAAAAAATAATTATGTTCCGCAGTTATTCAGCGATTTGTACTTCTATCGTTTTTACGATGCGATCGATCCTCTAATGAAATCCCAGACACCACCATATGTGTATTTGTTCTCTTACGAAGGATCTACCAACCTCGCGTCTCATGTTATACAAATGATGAACCCATTCGCACGTCTAGGTAGACGAAAACGGTGAATCTGAAAATAAAAATATGCATTAATCAAGGTGTTAGATATAAGCCTAAGCCTATTCTAATGACACTTCAATACCTTATGTACTTCACAGGAGCTTGTCACGGTGACGAATTATGCTACTTGTTTTACTACAAAAAGCCCTCGTTTTTCGACGCAAAATGAAAGGTGACGATTTAAAGGTCGTTAATAATATCACCAGCATCACAGCATGTGGACCAATTTTGCCAGATGTGGGTTAGTTGAGCAGACTTTAACGCAAACTATAATGCTCGATGATAAATGTAGACAACTCACTCATTTTTCAATAGTGATCCATCAACTGAGGATGTACAATGGATGCCGATGACCGCAAACAAACTGCAATACTTGAATATTGATTCACAGCCAAAGATAGAGAAAGGAAAAATACGCCAACAAACGTTCGATGAATTACATCAACTTATAGATCGGGTCGTTGCATCGATTTCTTGAATATTCGTAATAATTTTACAATACATATGTTCACCTGTTTTGTGTAAATAACAGAATTAGTATACTTAAGTACATAGGTAGTTAGGTACATATCATTTTAAATTACGTAATAATGAACCGATTACCGATTCAATTGGGAAAATACGTTTTCATTGAAATTAATTACAAACACTAATTAGACTGCATTAAAATTTTATTTTTATTGGTCGATCGATCCTTATTCTTTACAATGAAAAACACTGCCTCTTTCAACTTAAGATGAGTGATATTTTGTCTAGCTTCCTTTTTGAAGGGGACTACGAAAAAAAGTAAAAGGTGAAAAAAGCCATGCCATGCCTTCAAAAAGTAATTAGGCAATTTTTCGTATTGTAATAATCACTTCAGCTGTACAATTGATAAGCCATTCACGTTCACAGTTCACTCATCGTCAGTTCATCATTGATGCTGGTTAACTTGTTCATTTTCATCTCAAACCGTCAATAGTTCTTTGATTTTCCAGTCCACCGAAACACCAGTATAAACTTATCAACAACGCGATTGTACTTCGAAGTTCGAAATTACATCGTTGAAGTGATTTTTCCCAACATGAATCACAATTCACGTCGTCGATCCGCTCATTCCAACTCAAATGCTATCAAAATGAAAGTGAATAAATTGTTAAATATTCATTTAGACATTTTCGAAACGAAACTAAAATCAAAAGGGTTGAATCGACTCAACACGCAGGTACCTTTATTAATAATCAACAAATTCAAACGATTATTAAAAATATGGAAAGAAAACGCGAGCATTTCCAGATATCTTAAACAAGACATTCTAGAAGATATTCATTCTTTCATGAATGAAATATTAAAAAAATACGATTGCAATCCAATGATCACTCGCTCCCACACAGTTATCGACTTCGAACAGAACACAGGTAGCATTTTAGATCATTCGTACGCGATACAAGCCACTCAATTTCAGAACCTCGATGATTCTCACGAACCAGTAACGGACGTTACTAAACGAATGACCATAACCGGCGAGAACGAAAAAGGTACCTTCTTTAGGTGCTTCTTATGCCAGATTTCAATCCTAGTCAACGACAATGGCGATTCCGACGACGAAGAAAACGTGGAAAACCGTAGCCTCGACGATGTTATCAACTCCCACGAGCACGACGACGAACACAGGTTCAACTTGTTGATATTTCAATCGCACGAGAACTACGTAAGGATTCATAATCGAGATGAAGATACATTCCGGTGTATTATTTGCGGTGAAATTTTTCACTTGCATTTACTAATGGAACATTTCGCCCAATCCAAACACACCAAGAGTAAAATTATTTCAATCAGCGAGTCCAGTCGTCAAGGTTTGAGCAACATACCTATCGAATTCGTTACCCATATAATCAACGATGAAGGAATTTTCACCAAGTGTTATCTTTGTCGTACTATGATACCTGTTCCTACGTCGACCAGTATTTCAAAATCAACGAAGAATTACTTCGAAGATCTGGCCGAAGCTCACAAGAGCAGCGAAATTCATACGTTCAATCTACTGGTGTTTTATTCGCATTGGCCCCATGTAAAAATTCATCGTGATCAAGAAGACTCTCTGAGTTGTACACTTTGCAATACTATGCTCGATTTGGATTCGTTAATGGATCATTTGACCAACTCCAAGCATACCAAACTTAAACTGCTATCGACATGTAATGTGGATGTGGAGAATTTCAACGAACTGCGTATCAATTTCATTATTCAGACGACTGACGATGAAGGTATTTTGACAACTTGCCATTTGTGTAGAATTACCATTTGCTGTGGTGAGCCGAATGCTGATATGATCGATGCACATCAACGATACGTGGATCATCGGTTCAATTTTCTAGTGTATAAGTCACACGAAAGGTTTATAAAAGTTTTGAATCATGATAGGACTTTCTTCCAGTGTACTTTGTGTAACCAGGGTTTCTTTTTGGGTGATCTAATGGATCATTTTACCGATTTCGAACATACTAAGTTGAAATTACTTTCGAATTGTAATTAGTTAAAATGTAGGTAGGTAGATATATTTTAATGGAGATAATTTACCTTTGATTCAAAACTCGTAATCATCTCCGAGTTTTATTTTGAAGCTCTTTTGGTTAAGTATTTCTTTTGTTCATTTCATTTTTAATTTTCGTTTTAGAAGTAATTTTGTTATGTTTAATTTTGATCTAAAATAATGATCATCTACTTAGTAGTTTTAATAAAGCGAATTCACTCAATTGTAGATCAGTTTTTTTTTTCGAATTTGTAAATTATTCGAATCGTGTAAAATTAATTAGCGACCTGCCAATACCTAGTAGATCAATTCGTTTCAAAAGTCAACAGTTCAAAGATGTTTCATTCTTCATTTCAAATAGAAAATAACTTCCACAAATAATTAAATTCACACCTATACAATGCTTAATGATTTCAAGTACCTAAATAACAATGGAAAGAACGTGAAACCAGTAACAACATATTTATTAGTACGCCTAATAGCATACGAAATCAAACCAACTATCACGGTCAAATTAGAATCAACAAAACAATATCAAACGTTATAAATAATAACAAAAGTCTATTTTCCTATTAGTGAATTATTGCTCATTGGTAATTGACGTATTAGCTCGTTTATCAGTAATTGCAGCGAGCAAAGCACGACGATTATGCTGATTGGTGGAACCGCCATAGAAGTGATCGTAGAATGAATCCAAATGAAATATAGTATCGCACAAATTACACCGGATTATGTTCTGTTTACGGTCGTAAACCTCGACGTAATGTTTCTGTAGCTGCAACCAGTACAAATTCAACAGGTGATCTTCGTCTTGTTGGTGTAAATTTACCACATCGACTAGGTACTTATTCGATGACTTTTCGCTATTCGTGTTGGTTGGTATCAACACCCGACAGATATGACATCTCATGAAAGTACCAGCGTTATTCTCGACTTGATTAATACAATCGATTTTCATCTCACTGATGGCCTTTTTCAAATCACTCTGATGCATGGAGGAAAGCAGCACACGTCGTTCATGCTGGGTATTCGATCCGGTGCCGTAGAAATGCTTATGAAACGAATCTAAACGAAAAATTTCATCGCATAAGGAACACTCGATTAAGTTCTCTCTGACGTCGTGTATTCGAATATAGCAACTCTGCAACTGGAACCAGTATAAGTTTAATATATGGTGTTCGGTTTCCTGATGCATATTTACAGCATTATCTATGTATCGATTGGTAAATTCTTCGTCGTTAGAATCCGAAGTGACGGCTCGAACTAGGACGTGGCAAATGTGGCATTTCATGAATACACCTTCGTTGGTATTCATTCGAGTCATATAGTAAATTTTCATCTTACCGACAGATTTTCGTAAATTATCGACGTTGATCGAAGCGAGCAATATGCGTCGAGCATGTTCACTAGTCGAACCGGCATAGAAATGGTCGTGGAACGAATCCAAGGTGAATATTTCATCGCAAAGGGTGCATTTGATCATGTTGTCTTCTTTACTATGAACTGCTATGTAACTTTTCTGCAAACTGAACCAGTATAAATTTAGAATGTGATTTCCACCTTTCGTATGCGAGTTGATTATATCAAGCGGATAATACTTCGGATTCGGATTACAAGTTTCGATCGAAATGGTAACGCAGCAAAGGTGGCAAACCACCTTAACAGCTTGTTCGCTAATTACCTGACTGACGAATTCAATATCGTCGATTTCATTCTTATGAACGATCTCCCAATGGAGTAAGGATTTTTTATGCGAAGCTAAAGCATGCTCGACGTCGGCATTATCCTTCGATACGAATTCTTCGTCACATTCGTCACATTTTAAACGCTTACGCAAGGGTAAAGTTTCCTCGGCGGTATCTTTTGGTACTACTAGTATCTCTCGGTCAGTTTTCAAACATTCATTTTTAACCGAATCGTTTTTACGTTCGTTTCTTACTTTCTCAAAATTATCGATAAATTCCAAATGCTGGCGAGATGCGTTGTGATAGGCGACAGAATACTCGCGATTGTTATTCCTTAGTACGATTTCTTCGCCGCATTCGCAACATTCCAAATAACCGCTGTCGCAAGTAGACCAAGAGTGATCGCTAGTGTCGCTGGGGACATTTTCAAATACGTCTGCCATCGAACTATACACTTCTTCGAATAAATCCTTTTCTAAACACTTGGAAAGTAGAAGATTATTATCCCATATTTCGAATAATTCTTTGAACTTACGAATTATAAGACGAGGTAGTTCCATATCAATGCGATCGACAACTCGGTTAAATTTCAGCTTCTTTTTCAGGTCGTAGAAGTAATCGGAAATGAAGTTGGTTACGTCTTGAACTTTAATATCGGTAGTCATCGGACGAGCTGAGCGAGCGAATCGATTTTTCTTCCAACGGTTCATCGCGAAATTTAAAAAAAAAAAATGTTATTTTAATGCGAAAACATAACACGATGGCTCACTTGATTCAGAACAAAATACTTCAACCCGAGTTCGTATAGATAGTGCCGAGAACGATGAAAGATAAGACGAAACTTGCAGGACATGGTAAAATTGCCTTTTCCTACATGAAAGAATTATCATTTATCGCCAGATGGGTACAAGATTTTACCTACCAATGAACTGAAGCAAACGACGATAACAGATGGTGTATTGTATACTTTCATCTGTTGTATTGCATTTCAAATTCAAGAATCGTTATTTGAATAAAAATATGGAAAATTAATTATTGGAATTATCATTGTCAAAACATCTGCATACATTTAGCTTGATAAATTGGTATCTGGTACAATTTTGAAAGAGGAATAAGATAGCTACGTTCAGAACCATATTTATGATCCAGTAAAATAATTTTAAAAATATTTTAAAATTGATACTTGCGGGGAAAGTAGGCAGTTAGGTCTATACAGATAAGATACCATGCTTCAAGAGAAATTCATCAAAAGATCTAAGTAGGTAGAGGTACCACAATGTATTATTCAAATTTGATTTAAATTTTTAACTAAATCTTTTACTTTCACCATTTCACCTAAGTTTGACACTCAACTTTTGAGCTATTTGTAATATTAATCAAAAGCTTTCCCTGTTTATACACCAATGACTGTAAACAACGAATTTGAAAAGATATAGTGAAAATTTGTATCATTAATATGCATTATTTCACCGAGCGAATATACGATTTAAAAAAAAATATAGTCTACGAGTCTACCTTCAGTACCTTCAGCTTTGACCATGCAGCACACAGGATCTTTAGAAAATATATTTCATTTCCCCCAAAGGTAATTAAATTAGGTATATATGTACATCTTTGAAGATATATTATGAACTAACGTACGTCTTATTGAAAAATATTTTTTCAAAATCTGTAACATACCTTTTCGTTTTTCGTTGCAACCCTCACGAATGAAATTTCTGCAGCTAGGTTTATGAGTTTTTGCTTTTCCAACATCGGAAATTGAAATTTAAAACACTCCAGAATGACACACGCTTCCCTTCTCAAATACACAATAAGCAGTTAATTACTCAAATTAATTAATTATACAAAACTGACACAAAATCAAATAATCTTTGTCTAATTTGTCTTTCAAGTTTTAACGGAAAATTTTCATAATTTTTTTTTTGTTTGTTACCTATTTTTTTCATGTTCTGGAATTATCAGTGTTGCCATTTCAAATATACTAACTGTCTACATACGAATATCTGTCTAAATACTATTTTTTGGAGGATATTTTTCTACAAATTTGTAGAGAAGAAAACATTTTAATTTGTTAGGAGTAAAGTACGTATCTTGATTTTTTTTTTTATCTATATATCAACGTTTTGGAGGGAAAAAATTCTCAAATATTTCGGAGTGGAGATGTTCACAAACTTTGGCAGAAAAAAATCTTGCAATTTCCTTGGCGGAACAAACTCTCAACCTTTTTGAAAAAAAATCTTAATTTTCTAGAGAAACTGTCTAAATTTTTCTAGAAGAATAATTTTTTTTCGCCATTTTTTGGGGAAAATAAGAAAATTAATTTTAATTTGCAATGAAAAAATATTTCAATTTTTTGGGTAAACAATCTCAAAAATTTTGTTTGAAGAAAACCCACTTATTTTAGTAGAGAAAAAATCTCAGTTTTAAAAAAAAATGATTAATCCGATAAAAATTGGTAATTTTTTTTTTTTAGTACTTAAAATAATCTTTTTTTTTACATAAAAAGATATTTCATTTTTTAAGGAGGAAAAAATTCTTTGGGTGTTTTTAACGTAAAAATTATGAAGATTTTTTTTTGCAAAAATTTCTCATTTTTTAATGAAAAAGTACCTATCATTATTTTTTGTCTAAATTTTTTTCAACAATGAATCATTCTGACATTCCATATTAAAAAAATGTCAACTCACCACCCCTATGTTAAAATATTAAGCTACAGATAGATAGTCTTACAATAAAATATTTACTTCATAAAAAAATGAAACTAAAAGTCAATAATCTACTGTGATATAAAACTTCTCAACAAATAAATCACAATCATCGCAGGTGCACAAATTACATATTATAAAAACTATCTGATTACCTCTTTGAAATTTCGAACTGCTAAAACATATAATTTACCTAATTCTTAGAAAATAACACGATCCAAATGAAGCAATGTTTGTACTTCAAACTAACTACATGTAGGTCTAGGTAGTAGGTATTGGTTTTCAAACGTTTAAAATTCCATCTAGGAAAATATACAACATTTACATCAAGGAATTTTGTACCAAAAACACCACCGAAATCGAAAACACCACTACCAAATAAATAGATGATGCATAATTGGATTTGAACAAAGAGCATCGACTTTGATACTCCTTCTTTGGTGGAAATTCCTCAACTTTAACCTCGTCAACTTGGTCAAAAATAGCTGGGGCAGAAGTACTCAGCATGTAATTTTCTAAATTTTGGGTATGCTCTTTAGTGGTTAAATGTTCCAGTACCATACTCACGCTTGCCATATTAGATTCACATAATGAACATTGTACGGAGTCTTCGATCACGTGAATTGATTTCAAGTTGATTTTAAAAACCTCGAAGTCTGTTTCATCGATGCCTTTTATATCTACATCGTTCTGTTTGATGGTCTTTTTCGGAATAAATTCTTTGGAGGTATTTTCCACGTGAGTAGGGTTTTTCAAATGATCCATTAATAAATCGACATGACAGATTTGTTCGCAAGGAGAACAAACGTATAGTTTTTCTTCCATATTGTGCACTTTAATATGGGACTTGTTCGAGGCGAATATTTCCATATTCAAGCGGTGTTCCTCGTCTTCTTGATGAGAATCCATGACGATGAGGAAACGAGCATTGGTAAATTTGTCGTTCTCGTCACGACCGACGACCGGAATAAGCACCGTGCAAAGATGGCATTCAAAAAAAGTACCTTTTTCATTGATATTCCTATTAAATATGACATCAATTTCTTCATCGGTTCTTATCGCTTTCAAACTACGAACGAATTCCAAGTGATACTTTGACGTTTCGTGGAGACGATAGGAATATTCTGGATCGTTGTTCCTCAACACGATTTCTTCGCCGCACAGCTCGCATTCTAAATAACACTCGCCAGAAGAGCCATTGTTACTCGTATAATTGAATCCAAATTCGTTATACATTAATGCAAATATTTCTCGAAATGAATCGCCCTCCAGGAATTTAGAAAAAGCTGCGTTCTGTTCCCATATTTCAAATAGGTGTTTAAATTTACGAATGATTAGATACGTTATTCGCTTGTCGATTTCCACGAACCGATTTGTGTACACTTTGTTTTCGAAATCTTCAAAATATTCGTTTATCCAGTCAATAATATCGCCGTCGTCAATTGTTTCAGCTTCAGCAGCGGTCCCTATCGCGGATCGAATCATGATTCTGAAAAACACTCACGAAGTCGGCCTAACCCACAACCACAACATTGTATACACGAAACTAAACTGAAACTAATGCACAATTGCACATTGCACAAAGCAAACGGGTTACTGATAGAAAATCTGATAATACGAAAACGAACGAAAGGTGCAATCCGAAAGTAAGTCGTCGACAGGCAAGTTCAACATAAACGTTCAAACTTAAACTTACTCGAGAGATACCTAAAATGATAACAAGCGCAACACCTAATACGATTTCTTTACTTTTTCTAGCTTTGCAGATAAAACTTAGATAAAAGCACCGGTTTGAAATAGCACAGTAGATATTTTGTTTATCTGATAAATCCATACCAATTTCAAACGATAACGAATTTAGCGAACGATAGAATTTGGATCTGAAGTTTCAACATCAGTTCAGCTGTAGGCCCATGTAAGCCTACCTGGACATTCTCAGTGACTCCAAAAAGCAAATTACCATGATGAGAGGCTACTTGGGCACTTTTCAAGATTCCATAAAATAAATTGAATTTTACGAACTTGTTTTTTACGTCATTAATACATTTGAAAAAAATAGTTCTAAGGTTTTGTAATTTTTTTTCAAAACAAAAAAATAATTTTTTCTTTCGAAATACTTACTAAAAAAAAAAAAAAAGAAAATTTGGATAATTACCTACTTTAGTCTTTACCTACTGGTTTGATTTTTTTTTTCAATAATGAAAAAAAAATTGTAGGTAGCAAAGTCGTTTTTTTTGTTTTTATAAAAAATCGTATTTTTAAAATAATAAAAAAAAATTGATTGATTCTATTCAAAATAGAAAAATTGGATTAAAAAAATTGGATTAAAATAATTGTTTTTTACAAATAAAAGTAGTGGAGCAATGTGATTGCGTTTTTTGCCAATAAAAAAAATAAAAAAATTATAAAAGATGATAATGCTCAGTTGGGTTGAAAATTGAAATTTTTTTAGAAAAATAGTATTAAAATCAATTTTTTGAAATGAAAAAAATACATAAATACATTATTATTATCATCAACTTTTTTTGTAAAATTAATTTTTTCAAAATGAAAAGGATGAAAAGGTTATAGTCAGAAAAATTAATTAAGAATTGTTAAAACTGGAAAAATTATTTAAATTAC
>FIZV01006862.1:0-11414 GCA_900050545.1 Trionymus perrisii | reverse complement strand
GGAAAAAACATATCCATGTTATAATTTTTTGAAAGGTAGTTTGAAGAAATTTAAATTATAAGGTGTCTCTATAACACTTGAACCCCCAAAAAAACTAGGGTGCGAAGCCCCCTAGTTTTTTTTTGGGGGGGGGGGAGAAAAAGCCAAAATTTTTTGAAATAATTACCTACTGAATTTCATTGAGAATTTTTTTTTGAAAGAAAAAAAAATGTTTTTCAACATTCCAGAGAAGAAAAAATTTCAATTTTTTAAGAATTTTTTTTTCAATTTCGATTTTTAATTTTTTTTTGGAATAAAACAATCTTTTTTTTGTGAAAAATACAATAGTTAATATATTTTTTTTTTGCTATAAAAGAATCTCTCAAGTAGGAATTTTGGAGAAAGTCTCAATTTTTTGAATAAATTATTAAATTTCTTTCGAGAAAAAGTCGCCGATTTTTCTTTGGTGGGAGGGGGCAGTCTACAAATTTTTTGGCATCAAGACATTTTAAAATTTTTTCGAGGAAAACAAATTCTCAATTTTTTGCAACAGCTAAAACGATATCTAATTTTTTTAGAATGAAAGAACCTCTCAAGTTTTTTTGAGCGGGAAAAAAGTCGAATTTTTTGGAAAAAATGTTTTAAAAGAAATAGGTACTTAGATAATTTTTTTAAATCACCGAATTTCTTTGAAGAAAAAAATCTCCGTTTTATTTTGGAAGAAAAAAATATATAATTTCTTGAGGGAAATGAATTTCTAAATTTTTTGGCGTAAAAAATTTATATTTTTTGAATTGAAAAAAATTTCTCAATTTTTTGGGAATAAAAATTTGTCTTAAATTTCTCAATTTTGTCATAGTATCTACCTAAGTAAAAATAATTTTAAAATTAAATCATCTTCACATTCGATATTTAAAAAAATTTTGAGATGACATTCCTTCGAAAAAAATCGAGCTACTCCTAAAGGAATTCTAAATTGCCGGCCCTGAAATCTGATGAAAAGGTACAGTAACGCTTGTGGAGAAAAAGGGTAGAGTCCCGAAAAAAAGTAGTCTTTAAGAAAGAAAGCGGTGGCTCATCTTTTTCTCTCACAGTACAGACTGCAAACTAAGATTCAGCAATAAAATTGCTTTCAACAAAATATAATCGGACGAAATTTACCTTTGCAACTTTATAGATACAAAAAATTCGCACCTCGGTTTTTAAAACATACTTCAGACGCGTGGCAACGTATAAAAATGCCGTTTTTTTTTGTTAGCCCTTTCGATGATGGTCTAGCCACCACTGGGACGCGAGATGATTTTCGTGAATCCTTTCACAAAGACCTTTCTCATCTCGAATCCCTCTCGTATACGCCAAATACCATTCAACAGATTGTACCGGCATCGTATTCTTTCTAATAATTGCCAACAGTGTTACAACGACCGCAAACACTGTAACCGACTTTTTTTCTTTCAATGTCGTCGCGTTCTCTCAACTGGTTGGAAATTTTTTTACTGTCGCTCTTTGAAAAATGAACGTCCTTACATGACGATAGATACCAGTAAAGGATTAAAAACCTAGGTACGTGCGTGTACTTCCTTTTCGACATTTTTATATGTTTGTTTACTTAATTCTAATCTGATTTCGCAGCTGGACTGTTTTGGCGTTTTTTATTTTTTTCTAAAAGCTTAAAATCATTAAAATTCGATCTGCGGTATGTTTTCATCGATATTACGTTTACTGAGTAGTCTATACCTATACGATAGGTGCCCATATTTTCGTATAGATCTGCCCAAATACCTGCGTCTTATCTACGACTTCACGTATACGAAACGTGATAGAAAAATATGAACGAAAATTATAAGATAGACGAGCTTCCGGTATTGAATTAAGTACCTTCAATCGGTGGGAGTTAACGTGTTTACAAGGGAGGAGCGTATAATAATCAACTCGCATGAAGACTGTGTACGACGTGCGATGACGATATTTGTACAAGAGATTTGGAATTTTGATAATGCTCCGGTTAAAATGGTGGAACTAATTTTTTGAGAGGTTTTTATAAGGTACATTTCAAGTTTTACAATTTACATCATTACTGCGTCTTATGTGTGTGTGTGTGTGTGTGGGTGCTAACCACAGCGAGAATATAGTCTGCGGGGATGAGATTTTTATACTTACCGGTAGCAGTGGCGTTGACAGCGGGTGTACGAAAAATTACGTGAATTTGGCATGTCGTGGGAACCTGTATTGCCGTGTAATTTATTTACAAGAAGGGATGTTCGAAACAGATGAGATTGATCAACGGTGTGTCAGGATAGGCCTGCGTTCGAATACTTACAGCAAGGGATTCTAAGATGTCGGAGGGTTGAATTAGATCAAGCAGTTGGTCCATTTTTATTAAAAATTGCTACAGCTGTATTTTAACTGGATTGTTTTTTTGAAATAGGTAATTAATGGTTTTGAATTGGGGGAAAATTGAATTTGTGAAAGTGTCACGATATTCGTCGATTTTATTTAAAACAATTCATCTTGTAGTTAAAAATAATTGTTGTTGTTGTAAAAATTTAGTAATTTTTTTTTAAAGTTTTGATAGGTAAATAATGAACTTTTCAGAATCGAAATTGAATTTTTCAATTAACTTAACAATTGAAATTTTCAAAACCGGTTGTAATGTTTCTCAAGAAAATTAATTTTTTTTTATCAAATTGAAAAAAATACAATTTTTTGAGTCAAAAAAAACTTTTTTTTAAAAATTTTGTTTGAAAAAAATTTCTTTAAAAATGTTGAAATCAAAGTTTTTGAAATTGTTCAAAAATAAAGTTTAATTTTCTTCGAAGTTCTTGAAAAAATTTAATCTTAGCTCTTTTTTTTTCAAAATACTTACGTTCTGGATCACGAATTAATCATACGTTCGTTTTTAACCTTTCGATCGTGTACAACTTTTAAATAGCAATTTTTAAAAATTTTGTTAAAAAATTTAAAAAAAATCTTGGGTTAAAAATTTAAAATTATACTTTTCAACTTTTGCTTAAAAATAAGTATAATTTTCAAATTCGCTTAAAAATTGATTTCTTCAAAAATGCCAAAAAAAAGAAATAAGTATGTAGTCGGAAACAACATTCCTCAAGTTTTGTGATGAAGTCCTTAGAAACAATTCCCTAAACTTTTATTTAAAAAAATGAAATTTCCCAAATATCAAAAATGAATTTTTAAAGATTGATCCTTGGTTAAAAAATTAATTTTCCTCGAAAATTCTGAGGATCTAAGTTCAAAAAATATTCCATTAAATTACCCTTTAATTTTTTTTTAAATTTTCGTTTTTTTAAAATAAATTTTTACCAATGTTTTAATTAAATTTCTGAAGTTTTATAGAAAAGTAAAAGTTTCAAATCGGTTTTTTTTTCAATGTTTTCAAAAAACAATTTTTAACATTTTTTTTTTTTTTTAATTTTTTTAAAAAAAATTTTTTTAATTTTTTTTTTTTTTTTTTTTTTTTTCAAAAAGAGAATTTTTCCAAATGTTGAAATCGAGTTTCTTAACTTACTTGGTTAAACAACTCATTTCCTGCTAAAAATGTTTACTATTTTCCGTTTGAAAAAAAATATATGTTTTGAACAAATTTGCTCGAATTTAGTGAAAACAAATGTTTAGATCTATAGTAAAAATACCTAGAGTTTTTTTTTATTATTATTACTCGTATTATTTTTTTAAATATTTTTACCATGATAAATTATAAGTTTTCCGAGTTTTGTTGAAAAAAAAAAATGATTTAGTTAGAAAATTGGGTAATTTTTTTCAAAAGTGACGAGAGTACGATCTTTTTAAACCTTAGTAGAATAAAAAAACAAGGCTAAAAATCGTGAAATTTCCTAAAAAACGGTTGTTTAAAATTTTGCGTAAAAAAATGAATTTTTCCAAATAGATACTGAAATTAAATTTCTCAAGTTTAATATTGGCTCAAAAGTTTATTTTCTTCAAAAATTCTGAGTATTTTTAAAGAAAATATTGTGTTAAGCAAACGATAAGTTATTTATTTTTTATTTTTTTCAAAAAATTGCTTTAAAAAATAGTTCAAATTAAATTCGTGAAGTTCTGTTTAAAAAATATTATTTTTTTCAAATTCGGTAAAAAAGTTTTTTGAAATAACTCGTATCCAAATATTGAAATTATTTTCTAAAGTTTTGTCTTGGGTGCATTTTTTCTTTCTCCAAAAATTTTGGGTGTTAAAAAAATTGTTTTGAACAATTTTTTTCAAATTTTGTGAAAATTCAACTTTTAAAGATCTAATTAAATGATCGTTTTATAAAAAAGTCTTTCTTCAAATTTTGTGAAAAACATTTTAAAAAGTTTTCTGCAAAAAAAAATCCAAATGTTAAAATTAAATTTCTCAATTTTAGTCTTAGTTACAAAATTAATTAATTTTTCTTCAAAACGTGAGTTGGTATTTTCAAAAAATATTGCGTTGAAAAAATCGTTTTCAAATTTAGTAAAAAAATAGTTAAATTTCTTTCACAATGTTCAAAATAAATTGCCTAAGTTCTATTGAAAAATAACATTTTCCAATTCGACTTTTTCTCAAAATTAAGACAATTTTTTTTTGAAAAAATGTCTAGAAAAACGTAATTTTTTAGTATTAAAATTGCATTTTGTCAAGTTTTATATTGGTTAAATTTTTTAAAAGTATTTTGGATGTTAAAAAAAATGTTTGAAACGTTTATAAAAAAATTGGTGGTTTTCCCAATCAATGTTGAAATTAGATTTCTTTAAAAATGAAAATTTTTAATTCGATCATCCTCAAAAATGTCGAGTACCTGTAGGAAAAAAATTGAAGTTCTTGCGAAACAATTGTTTTATAATTTTGAAAACAGAACCCGTATTATATGTAATTTTTTAACTAAAAAAAATCTGAAATCTTGAATTTAATTTCTCAAGTTTTGTTTAAAAGCATAAATTTCTAACTGGATTAAAATTTTTATTTTTTTAAATTTTTTTAACAGTTGTTTTGTTCATTTTTTGCTTTATAAAAATTGTTTCAATTTTAATGATTTGTTTCATTTTTTTTTTTTTTCAAATGAATTGTAACCAAGTTGCAACGAATATGAATATTTTTCTGTCCAGGTAACACTGATATAAATTGAATTAAAACACCCAAAAAAGTTTTTAAAAAAAATGAAAGAAAGAGTTTTTATATGCGAATCGATTTTAACAAATACTCGCAAATGCTCCAAAAACTCGACGACGTACTCGAAATTCCGTCATTCGTCGTAGATTTGAAATGCATGCGTTCCTTTACCTATTATAAGCAGATGCACGATCGAGAGAAAATACTGAAAAAGCCACCGAAAGAGTAACTCGGTGCACGGTAGGACTAATTTTGAATCTCGAAAATTATACCACACGAAAGGTTCACCGACGTGAGAATTTTCTAGTCGCCCACAACGAACGACCCGATGATTTTGAGAAATCGATATTTGTACGTAATAATCGAAAACGCACAATCTTACTTTATAGGTAAGAAAAAGTCTAGCTGAAGTTACGGTAAAAGTTATTGTTTTCTTAATTAAACCAGTCCAAATTGGTTGCGTTTAACTCGCATGTACCACCTGTACAAACATCCTTTACTTAGAAACATGCAGTCAGCTGGTTAGAAGCTAGTTGGATTTCTATACTGCGAGAGAACCGTGGGAACAGCATCCCTTCGCGAGATTTAATGCATCTGGGGGTACGCGTAGATCATCAATTTCAGATTCTATCCTTCTATAAGAATTCTTCAACTATTGTCTATGCTTTTGGTAAAGGGTCGTTTTTAGTCCTTTATGTACGCGCTTATATATACATATATCCTTTGAACTTCCTTCCTGATTTTAAACCCTATGTCGATATATCCTTTATACTCTGCCCGGGTTTTACGTACTATCTGTTATACATTTTTTTTTTGCACATTCTTTTATATTAGCAAGGCGAACGCAGATTTATAGATCATTGCTTGCCCCGTTTCCATAATTAATAAGCGTACGTGCAAAGGGGCATGTTGGTACTACCGGTGTGTGTAACTTGGCTATATACACCATCACGACCTCTCGTTTAACGAAGAAACCGCCATATATATGTGCGCGGTACCCTCCGAATTTGAAAAATACTACCAATTAAAATATATTGAGCAGAGAAAATAACGGGAATAAATCAACGTTAGAAACAAACGTTATACGTTTTGCGAAATTATACGCCGGCCTTCGATTTTTTCTCGTTTTCGTATGCGATTTTTTTCACACTCTTTCGTCCACCTAGATGTACGTAAACATATATATACGTACATGTGGTGGGCACCATTTTGCGCACGCCTTCGCTTTAAAACCTCGTATAAACGTATAAGTTGGCGAATATATTCATTCGAGTACAGAGAGGCTCGATAGCCGAAGCGAAACGAAATCTTCTAAAGTCCGATCCTTTGAAGCGTACGTAAATTTGCCATAGTAATGTAATACGCAGTCGAAAAAGATGGCGATGGCGAATACTCGTATATACACTAAAATTGATACGGCTTTGAGAAAATTAGATTATAATGCGCACTTCAAAGGGCTGTTAATTTGAGATAATTCGAGGCTCGCTGTTACCGCGCCCTCTTCATGCCCGCACCCACTATATACTTCTATTTTTAAGCGTGACCAGAGAAAATGCGTAATTAGGTCGTCGATTATCGATGTTGTAGGTTTTTTTTTCACTTTCCAAGGGTGTGCACGAATCGATAGTGTTTTCCAGTTTGGAATAATCATACGGTCGTATTTAAAAGATAAGTAATGTGGAAAGATACGAGGGTATGGGTAGGTCTAGGTACGAGCCGAGCTAAGATATGGAGATCAAACTCATGTTCGCCGAGCAAGGATCGGTGGTTTGGTTACAATGTGCTTGAGGACCGTTACGAAATCTGTTCGTCGAGTCCTTAGGATATAGGATGGCGAAGGTATGAACGAGATTATGTAGCTTGTGTGGCGTAATTCATTCCTCGCTTATTCGCTTACTTACCCTTTTACCTGTTCGGTTTTTTGTAAATCAACTTGTGCAGCTATTCAGTTATTTTTGCTCAGGAAGTTGGCTTGAGAGATTTTTTTTGTAGAAAATTTGAACATTTGAGATGATCTTAATTTTTCTGATTTCTTTAATGGCTCAGCCACTTGACCGGAAATTGGAAAAAAAATGAAAATATTTATTTGATATTTTTTCTCGTTTTAATGCAGATTTTTCGAGCAGACGTTTACGAAAAATCGACTTACTCGAAAGGTGTTGCCATCTGCTGATGGTTTATAGTATTTTTTGCACCGATTTCAGAAATATACTGATTTTGAGTGCTATGGCGTAAAAAAAAAATCATCGAATTGAGCATTCAAGTATATCCCTTAGATATTTTTAGGGAAAAAGTCAATAATGAGAGCAGTGTTGTAAATTTTTTAAAACATTACAAGATTGTGGAAAATTTTAATATTTTGTTGATTGTAGAACAAAAATTTTGGATTTTTATGAATTTTTTATTTCTGGCCTTTCTGACCAAATTTTCGTTTATTAAGTGTTTTTCGAGTAAAAATGGCGGAAATAAAAAAATGGCACGACTCGTGATACTTACTATATTGGTAGTTAAGTATACTGAAAAAAAATTCTCAGAAGTTCTGACATTTTTTAAATTATGTAATTTTTGTTGAAAAAAAAAGGAGAATAAAATGAGAATCTGACCAAAAATCAGTGATGGAAAACTGAAATGATTCTAGTTTCAGTTTCAGTTTAATTTTCAGTTTCTTCACTTTTAGTTTCCGTTTAATCCGTCAATTCCAAAAATGCTTTTAAAAAATAATGGAAAAAAGATATTGGTTTCTGGGAGGAGGAGGAGGGGAGGGAGGGCTTAGCATCCCATCAGCTCAGGTGATCAAGCTATACCTAAAAATTCAAAAGTGAAATGAGTCCCATCCCAGAACACTCCGCGAAAATGCAAAAATCAAAAATTAAAATCCCTGGTTTTTTGTTTTTTGCGAGAAAACATCTCTTGAATTTTTTTTCAAAAGAAAATATTTGTTAATTTTGTTGTGTAAAGAATACTTTTGCTTTTTTCAAGCAAAATATTTCTAAATTAATTGTTTTTAGAAAAAATCCATCAATTCCAGTGCAGAAAATATTTTGATTTCTCTTGGAATAATTATACCTCATTTTTTTGGAGTCAGCGTAAAATAATTCTCAATTTTTTTGAAATGAAATTTTTAAGATTTCTTCTCCCAAAAAATATATATACCTACTTTTTGGCAAAAAAAATATTGTTTTCTGAAGAAAGAACTCTTCTTTTTTTTTAAGGAAAAAATAATAATTTAATTTGATTTTGGAATAATTTTTTTTTCAAATTCTCGAAAAAATCTCAATTTTTGGAAATGAAAATCTTTCAATTTTTTTGGAGTCAGCGTAAAGTTTTTTTTTTTCATTTTTTTTTCAATCTCCAAGTAATTATTATTTGAAAAAAAAATTTGAAGCAAAAATCACAGATTTTTTTGTGTAAAAAAAATGGAGATTAGTAAATCTTTCATTTTTTTTTTGAATAAAAAATTGCTATGTTTTTTTTTGGAAGAAAATTCTCAAATTCGCATTTTTTTCTCAGCTTGAAGTGGGGCTCTCAATTTTTTTGAGATGTCCCGATTCTTTGTCTTCAAATTTTTTAAAGATGAAAATTTTTAATTTTTTTGGAGAAAAACAATCTTTTAATTTTAAAAAAATGAAAACTCATTTTTGAAAATAATTCTCTTTCGAAATAAATCTTTTTAAAAAAATTGAAAAATTATTTGACTAGAGTTTTTGAAAAATTTGTATTTTGAGATAATTACTATAAGTATACTTAAGATCAGACCCGTCAAGGAAATCTAGACCTGATTGAGGAAATATTCACGCTCTGTACTCCTCCCATTATTTTTCTCTTCTAAAATTTATTATCCATCATTGTCAAATTTTTTCAATTTTTCAAAAGAACTGTTTTGAAAATATTTCGCCAAAATTTAATTTCAAAAGGTTTTGTTGTTGGCAACAATTGCGAATATTTCGAAAAAATATTTTTTTGACCACTCATTATAATTTTTGCAAAAAGTTTTGTAAGATCAAAATTACAAATAATTCTTGATTTTCTAAGAAAAAAAAAAACTTGCAAGGCTCCAGTTCCACCCCCTCCTCCTCCTCACGGTAGGATGGCAAAGCCTTTTCAACATCCAACCATTTCTTGCAAGAAGTTGTTATGGATTTTTTTTCCAGAAAATTATGACTCGAACTAGATTTTAGTGTTTCAACATAGCTTGAAAAATTCTTTTCATAATATTTTTTTTTTTCATCAATTTGAAGTTAGTACTTTTCAAAAAAAAATGAAATCTTTTAAAATATTTCGATTTTTTAAAACCAAAAAGTTGTTTAAAGAGAAAGTTTTGAGAAATTTATATTTTAACATAAGATATTTTCTACATTTTTACGTATTCTTTTTTTTGCAATATTTCAAACTGAAAATATTTTTTTTTTTAAGTATTATTTTCAAAAAAAAAAGAAGAATTTCTTTATATGTGGTGGTGATTTGAATAAGTTGTTTAAAAGAGATATTTTAACCAAATTTGAAAAGTTGAAAAATGTATTTCATAAAAATCTGCAAAATCCAACACTATTGCTTATGACGATTCGGAAAAAAACGATGGAAAATGAAAATAAAATGAAAATAAAATGAAAAAAATAAAAAAAAGTCATGTACACGAAGACGCACACGAAAGCAAGCAAGGTACATTATCTTTATCGGTGAAATTACAAAAGAGAACGGATTTGCATAATTACGGTTTTGATCAGTCTTCTACACAATATATAGTGGACAGTGGGCATTCTAGAGTGACCGCTCGTGCTTAACGCGTGCCGATAAATTGGTAAAAGGGTTCGAACCCTAGTTTCTGCAACTTAGGGTCTGCTAGGCGCGTTGTATACCCTTTTTCTTTTTTTTTATATATTTTTTTTCTACGCTTATATTCTGCGACTGGTCAGCGCGCTCTTTTAACGTACTACTAAAACATTGAATACGATTAAAAGCAAAAACTCACCCCCTATTTTGAAGGAGCGCGAGCCAACGCGGTGTACGAGTATAACAAATGCATCGAAGGAGCTACTCTCGTATGGGTAATTAGAAAGCTGCTGCGGAATTTTTCGTACGGAATTCGCAAAAGCGTGTTCGTGGTTGGTAATTAGTATAACGACGAAGCGAAGGGTGCAGATCTGCGGATGAAGAGCGAAGCTGAATAAAAAAGAATAGTCGGCGGAGAAGAACTTGGCAGGGTGCAGCGCCGCGTCAAACTTTCGTCGTATAATAAACGATAAAATAAAAATCACCGTTACGTGAGTTATTATTCTTCATGCAAATGGCCAATGTCGATTTATTCGTTACTTGGGACGAAAACTAATTAGTTAAATTTTTGTTGGTACGCGAATTTTCAGACGAACGACCACCGTTAATTTTACAACTCGCAGTTATGTCCACTTTACTTCCGCGAAAACTTAACAATAGTAGCTATTTACTTTAAGAATAGCCCTTGCGGTGTCATTAATTATCGAAAAGCAGCCAAAAGTACGTATAGTTGCTCGCTCTCGTAACGCGACTCAATTATTTACAATACAATTTTCGCGCATATTATGCGCATTATTTAGCGCTAATTTCTACGCTCGCCATCGCCATCGTCGTAGCTCGCAAATTAGTACCGAAAATTCAAGCACCGTTTTTATGTACCAGAGGTTTTTTTTTACTCCTTTTATACCCCTTTTGCTTTCTCGCACCTTATAGCGATGGTCGCTACGGGTAACTTAAAAATTGAGGGCAACATTACCTCAGGTAACTTACTGGTAACTTCTCGGTAAGTTACCACTTTAAGTAATTTATTTTTTTCAATATTTTGGAGTCTCATATGGACAGAAAATGTCTGAAATGAGAAAAAACTCAATGTATATAAAATAAAAAAAACGAATTATTTGTTTGAAGTGAACAAAATCTCAAAATCACGAGTTGAATCAATTAGGGGCTAAATATGTAATTAGCGAAAAATACTCAAATTTTTTCAACTATTTACTTAATCAATGAAAATTTTTTCCTTTTTCACATATCGAAGTATGAAATCGATGCATAATGAATCAATTGTTCAATTTATTGAAAAGATTTGTTTAAATAGTGTGATATTCTTTGAAAAAAATTCAAATCAGGACGGGGTAGGAGGCAGACTACCCCCTGGCGTTTTGGAGTTGGCAATTCTGATTAACAATAAAAAAAAAAATCGAATAAATTTTACAAATTATATACTTAACTTTAAAGTTTAGCCAAATTTTCATAATTTTTAAATGTTTAAAATTTGATAAAATTAAGTAGGTTACAGTTGGAATTTTGGTAATTTTTTTCAAAATTACGCAGATGAATTTTT
>FIZV01006798.1:0-13851 GCA_900050545.1 Trionymus perrisii | reverse complement strand
GTTTTTCTGAAATACTTGAAAAAAACTACATTTTATTGAAAGTAAACAAAATTTTTATTTTTTATTATTATTTTTTTTTTTTTAGAAAAAATGTATTTTTTTTAAAGGAAAAAATATTATTTCTTGAATAATTTTTTGAATTTTTGGAATTGAAATTTTTTTTTAATATTTTGGAAGTTCTTGATTTTTTTGGAAATGAAAAAAAATTTGCATTTTTTTTACTTGATCTTCATTTTATATTTTTTGGAATGAAGAAATTTTTTTAGCCTGTGAAATGGAGTCAACTTGGCAATTTTTTTAATTTAAAAAGAATAAAAAAATTATTTTGGAATAAAAATGCTGTCATTGTGTAAAACAACAAACTAAATTTTCAATTTTTTTGTAAATCCTCAATCTTTTGAAATTTTTTGTTCTAAAAATTTTTTCTCAATTCTTTTAATTTGAAAAATTAGTATCACTTTTTTGTAAAAAAATTTTTGACAGTAAAAAAAACTCAACTTTTTGCATTAAATAATTTAATTTTTCAGTTTTTCTGAAATACTTGAAAAAAACTTCATTTATTGGAAGTAATTTTTTTTTTTTTTTAGAAAAAATATCATTTTTGAAATATTTATTTTAATTTTTTGGAAGTTTATTTTTTTGGAAATGAAAAAGTTTTCTCAATTTTTTAAATGAAAAAATATTCATTTTGTAGAAATTTTTCGATTACCTAAATAAATTTTCAATTTTCTCAATTTTCTTAAAATAAAAAATGTAAATTTTTGGGAGAAAATTCAATAGTAAAAAATCTCAACTTTTTTGGGAATAAGAAATTTCTTAATTTTTGCATTAAATAATTTTTCAACTTTTTGGAAGTAGGTATTTTTTTTAAACTTGAGTTTTTTGGCAATAAAAATATTTTTTCAAACTTTTTTATGCATTTTTTTTCTGGATGATTTTTTTGGACTAGATTATTCGATTTTTTTGGCGTACAGAATCTTTAAATTTTTCAAAAATTGAAAATTCTATCAATTTTTTCGATATTTGCAACATATGCATACCTAGGTGAAAAAAGCTTCATTTTTCAAGAATTTAGAGTATAAAAACATTCTTTAATTTTTTTTTACAGGAAAAAACCATTCTCTCATTCAAAATCGAAGAACTTTCTGCCTGACACTCAAATTCCAGTCCTGCAACCTGCATTGGAGAGCAGATCCCCAAGCTACGGTAGATTTCCATTCATAATTTGCGATTCCTCCTTTAAAATCATCTCTTCCACTTTGGCACTTTGTTTCAGAAATTCAATCATCCCAGTGACTGCGCATGATCGTTACGGGTTCATAGGATCGTCGGACAGATCCGCAAGTCCCGCCTGCTATCCCTACTTTAATTTCATGTTGATACTCATTACTCTGCGACCGCATAATAGACGTAATTTTGATCGAGAAAATTCGTCTAATTAGAAATTTCGTCGTCTGTATGTTGTAGATTGGCTGCATTGAACGCGGGTACGTCGTACACGATATTTTTCATTTCGTCTTGGAAAATGGAATTGGTAAAAAGAAAAAAGACGTACGCTCTGTCTCTGTGTGATAATCGAACAATGTGAAGATCTACGATCGAAATATGGAGTCGCGTACCCGAGCAAATACCCGGAACTAAATTTTACGCTCTCTTCTAAAATGGGAAATAATAACGAGTCACGCCTGCCTCTCTCTTTCCGCGTAATATCGTTCCACTAGGGCCATTACTGTACTTCGTCGCCCGTCCATAACTTATTTATCGGATAATTTGGTCGGAACCGCCGGCCCCCGCGCTCCTAGTTCACTTGTGCGTTTCAAATTATTACCTATCGTACATCCACCGATCCATTTGGTGTTCTTTCATTCTAAAAATCTCGAATACCTCGTCGCCGTCGCTCGCTCCCCCTTCTACGTTGCTTTGAAAAAAATAATTCCACAAAACTCGAAACCGCCGCTTCGCTTCCCACAACTCGGCACTCGCAAGCAGCAGAAGCCGAAGACAAAATGCCAGACAGCGGAATACGAGCAAGGCGGCGGTGCTGGTGGGTAATTCGTCGGTCGGTCGAGAATTTAGCGCAGGAGACGAGTACGACGAGTGAAGTGGAATTTGCCGGAACGTTGTGAAAATGGGCAAGCTAGATCAAATTCGTAAACAACCTGTTTTCGTACCAATGAGAATATTATTACGTCGTATGGCCGTGTGTTTTACAAATTCACCAAAAATACATATAAACCGTGACGCGTGTGATTTTTCCCCAGTTTAATATTTTTTCGACTAATATATGCGCGTCATCGTCTTCGCATAGAACGAAGACAGTCTCAAATTTAATCGTTTTTTTCTTCTCTCGTCTTTATCTATTTTTTCGATGCAAAAAAAAAAAACAGGAAGGTTTAGAGAAAAAAAATTCACTTCGCAAATGAAACTATTTCCGGTGGCATTCCGAGAAATGAGAAAAAAACTGTAATTTTATCGCATGATGCCACAAAATGGCGTACCTATTTTCAAGTCGAGACGACGAAAACGACGACGAGGTTCATTTTTTAGAAATGAAGTAAAAAATGGATTTTTTGGTACCTACGTTGAAGGGCTGCAACCGAGAAGGTTATTGGGGTTATAGAGAAGGTGAGGCTTCGATACAAACAACTCTCGTTCGAATATCCTGCAATAAAAAAAAGACTACAAGGTTATGAATCAGTCGACCCTTTTTTTAACAAAAGAAAGATGAATCGGGCTTCGAAAAATTCTTCTTTTTCTTTCCCTACCAAATTCCTTCGCCTCGGTTTATATTCTTGGAAATTATGCTCTTTGTTCGAGGAGGCCGCGGTGTTGGAACGGAAAAAAATTAGAAATTACCTCGAAGAAACTTTTTTTCCAATTTTAAGAGAGAAAAACACCCGACGAAGAAGGTGTTTTATTGCTCGTTGATAAAAAGTACGACGAAGAGAGGTCGGTTAGGATTTTTTTCCAATTTCTGGTCGTATTTTCTGCCATGATTTTGTTCGTTGTACCTCGTCTAGTGAATAGTTTTGAAATTGAACTATTCGAAGAAATAGGTAGGTAGTTAAATTTTTCAAACAGAATAACAGCCTGTTTTGTAAACTTTTTTATTTTTTTATTCAGGTGCTAAGAAACGGATGAACGAAGCCGTACGAATAAATACCAACTAACAAGTTGTTACCCCCCAAAAAAAACTGCTGTTCGAAGCACTGAACATTGAAATGGGATTCCTTATACGTTGATCGAATCAATAGACAGAGTGAGAGAGAGAGAAAAAAGGAGAAATATGGCGAATAATAATAAAGCTAATTTTGGAGAAAGGAAAAACACGACAACCTTTGATTAAAGCGTTAATGAGGCTTACTCACGTTGAATGGCCACGTTTGCGAGAAAAATTTATCATCATCGATTTTCAATTTTTCCTCCATTTTCTGTCATAAGCTCACCCAATTTTAGGTTATATTTGTTTCTCTTTTTAGCACGCTGAGAATGTAATTTTTATTGTAAAGAAACGTAATCGAATTTATTTTTATTTTTATTTATTGCTCGATATTTTTATTCTTTAATTGATACGATCCGGCGTAAAAGATAAATTCGAATTGTTATTCACTCATCGAATCTGTATTTTTATACTTATTACGTTCAGTAATTTCGTCAATTTCTTATCTCGTTCGTAATAACAAGGATTAAAAAAATTTAAATAACATTTAACAAGCGTTATAAAAACTAAAAAGGTTTTGATTATTTGGTTAGCTTATAAAAAAACGTTTGGACATACTTAAATACGAAGAGATCTATTTTTATGACGAAAGCTACATATTTTATGACGATGCAAAAATTCTCTCGTGTGGGGTGGAGTTTTCTCTTTTTTTAAATTTGGGAAACATGTAAAAAATTAGCGTTTTTATTTTGTTTTCATTATAGGTAATAATTCATTATCATTTTAGAGGCACCTTGAGGGGTACTAACGTATCTTTACTTATTTTTGTGCATTAATTAGGTATATTTAATGCATCGATAATCGAAAAATTAAATAAATTTTGAGAATCGTAATGACGTAAAGAATTTCCATAGGTACGTGGGTAGTTGGGTATGTGGAAAGATTTTGTTTAAAAAAAAAAATTGCAGTCATATTTTATAATTTTTTTTTTTTATTCGACGAATAATATTTTGAGAAGTAGATAACTTCACAGTATTGTTGAATTAGGGTCAAGTAGATACACCTATTATGGCGTTGCCTACGTCAATTTTGAGAAACGTTAGCAAATTGTCGGTGGAATTTACCTACCTATGTGTTGGAATAACAGCAGATAAATGTGTACAAAAAATGCTGCCGTAAACAAAAACGTGTAATGGAAACTAAAAATTCTTGGTATTAGAAGTGATAAAAAAAACATTTGACATTCCGTTTTAATTAGAAATCAAGGAACCGCTATAAGCGTTTAATCGTTGGACCGTTGACAATTTTTTATTTGTGAAAGTTTGTCTAGCGTTTTGAAAAAAATTTACGAAAATTAACCGTTGGCGTTGGTGTTACGATCATCATTAATCAAAATGTTTGTTTTATTCGTTCCCCTCCGGTTTTAATTAACACTTGGTAGATTTGAACACGAAGCGTGTCAGTTTCCTTGAAAATATGTACCTATCCAATATCCATTCGAATAGTACCTCAATTTTGGCATCGTTGGTTTATGGCTATGGTTAGAATTATGGATTCTAGATGGTGGGGATATCCGGTGAAATAATTCAATCGATTCTCGTTCCATAAAAATTTACTAGAATACGATCGTCATTCATCGTAAGAAAAAAATAAAAAAAATCTTACCTTTTTCGTTACGGGCTTATATGTAGGAGGTCATAAAACGTTTGATTTTCTTCTGAATTTTTTTGGCTTTTGATTCAGCGTCGTGAACTGATATATGGAAAAAACTTGAACGTGATTGGTCGACCAACGATGACGTCACCAGTTTGTTATCGCTCACCCGGTGTTTACGTTTGATGAATATGATAGCATGAAGTGTAGTTTAATTAAACCGCATTAATTATTATATTATTCGACCATTTTCAATTATTATTGATGTATAAGCTTATATGTAATACCCTGAAACTATTATGACATCGATTATCAAAGTGCATGCGCTTTCCGGCGCTCTGGACGAATCTCCCCCTTGCTACATTCTACAGTTGGATGAGTTTCGCTTCCTACTAGATTGCGGATGGAACGAAACATTCGATGAGAATTTCATGAAAGAACTGAAAAAGTAAGTAATTGGTAAACTCGTACAAGTTCGTCACGAATAAAATATTAATTTCGTTCAATTCTAGACACATACCCCAAATCGATGCTGTGCTATTGTCTTATCCAGATGTGCTCCACTTGGGTGCTCTTCCTTATATTGTTGGTAAATGTGGCTTAAGTTGTCCTATTTACGCTACTATACCTGTTTACAAAATGGGACAGATGTTCATGTATGATTTATACCAGGTAAAGAAAGTTTTCAAGTGAGAAATAACTGCCGAATGAAATGCTTTATAAAATTTTATTTTGCAGTCGAGACACAATATGGAAGATTTCGATTTATTTACCTTAGACGACGTTGACGCTGCTTTCGACAAAATAATTCAATTGAAATACCATCAAAGTATACCTTTGAAAGGTAAAATCATCGATACTATTCGTATATTTATGTAATAAACTAACTAAATTTTGTTTCAGGTAAAGGATACGGTATTACGATAACTCCTCTGCCTGCCGGACATATAATAGGTGGAAGTATTTGGAAAATAGTCAAGGTCGGCGAAGAAGACATAATTTACGCCGTAGATTACAACCATAAAAAAGAACGTCATTTGAACGGATGCGAATTAGAAAAAATCTCTAGACCATCTTTACTCATTACCGATACCTTCAACGCTGTTTACCAACAAGCCCGTAGACGTATTCGTGATGAAAAATTAATGAGTAAATTCATCTTTTTTACCATCACCGATGCGCTTTTTCGTATTTTTGACGTTTTTTTTCCTATTTTAGCGAATATTCTCCAGACGTTGAGAGGCGGTGGTAATGTTCTAATTACCGTCGATACAGCCGGTCGAGTTTTGGAATTAATTCATATGTTGGATCAGTTGTGGCGTAATAAAGATTCTGGACTTATTGCATACTCGTTAGCTTTGTTGAATAATGTCAGCTATAATGTCGTCGAATTTGCCAAATCGCAGGTCTGTTTGCTAATTTTTTGCATGAAAGTCTTACATACCTTATTGATTCTCTATTTCAAATATAATGTATTTTTTGTAGATCGAATGGATGAGTGATAAATTGATGAAATCGTTCGAAGGAGCTCGAAATAACCCTTTCCAATTTAAACACGTTCAACTATGTCATAGTTTAGCAGAATTGAATAAAGTTCCTTCACCTAAGGTCGGTTTAATTGTTCTTTCTAGTGAATCATATTTTACAATTCGCTAATTCGATTATAGGTAGTATTAGCCAGTACGCCGGACATGGAATGTGGATTTTCTCGCGAACTATTCCTCCAGTGGGCTCCCAAAGCGGTCAACAGTATTATCATTACTAATCGGTATTTTTTTCATTCCTCACAAATTCGCTGTTTGCTTCTGAAATAAGAAATGTAAATTATTTTGTATATTTAAATTATGCCAGATCTCCTCCTGGTACATTGGCGAGACAGCTGCTGGAGATGAACGAGACGAACAAGACTATGCAATTACACGTCAAAAGAAGAGTTCGATTAGAAGGCGAAGAACTACAAGAATTCCACAAAAGAGAAAAAATAGAAAATTTCAATAAATTGAAAAGTAGTAACGAGTAAGTAAACTTACTGCTTAATACTTCTTCTATCGAATAACGAATTTATTGCCAATAAAATTTATTTTATTCCACAGTTTCATCGAATTGAGCTCCGATTCGGAAGATGACGATGTAAGTAACGTAGTCAAAGGTAAACACGACCTGATGATCAAATCATCGACTCAAAAACAGCAAGTAGGATTTTTCAAATCGAATAAAAAACGTTACCCTATGTTCCCATTTTACGAAGATAAAATCAAATACGACGACTACGGAGAAATAATCAAGTAATTACGATTTTGAAATGATTTATGGTATTTTCGATGCGTCCAATTTACATTCGTGTTTTTCGTAGAATCGAAGATTTCAAGTCGATGGATTTTGGACACGATTTGAACGATAAAAATTTGACCGATGACGACGATATGATGATAAGTAAGCTGAAAAATGCATTTCTCTTCACTGATTTATTCGAAATAGGTATCATTATTATTATCATTATTATTTTTGAATAGTCGACATCAACGAAGTACCGACCAAATGCACGTCATCGACACGTACCATCACTGTAGAAGCTCAAGTTCAATTCATCGATTTCGAAGGCAGATCAGATGGCGAATCAATTCAGAAAATTATCACCAATATGAAACCTAGAAGATTGATATTAGTTCGAGGTTCCGAAGAAAGCACTCAGGCTATATTTTCGCATTGTAAACAATACACAGATGCCAAGATATACGCTCCTAAATGCGGTGACGTAATCGACGTCACTATGGAGACTCACATTTATCAAGTTGGTACATTGTTGTTCGTTGCTTCAGTAACCGAGTCAGAAAAATAATCGTCGCTTTGAACAGGTTCGTTTGACCGATGCTCTTTTATCATCTTTGGATTTCAAAATGGGCAAAGATTCCGAAGTAGCTTGGTTAAACGGTAGAATTTCCACCAAAGGTAAAAAACGTCGAGCTAAAATAGAAGATACGAACTTAAACAATACCACCGAAGATCAAGGTAAGTTGGTCCAATTCGCCAGCGTTTTTTTTATTTTTATTTTTATTTTTAATTCGATCGAATTATAGCCGAAGATGAAGAAATGCTCCAAGACGATGTTTTCAATCTCGAACCAATTCCAGTAAATGAAGTAAGTTCCGTTTTTCACATTCTATATAGTATAAATGCGGGTTTGTCACTGATTATAATTTCTTTTGTGTAATTATACAGATAACAGGCCATCAGCCCGTGTTTATCAATGAGTTAAAATTATCGGATTTCAAGCAAGTTTTAACCAAGCATCAGATTCCTACCGATGTCTTGGGTGGCGTATTGTATTGTTGTAACGGAACGGTGGCTGTGCGTAGAGTAAGTGAAATGTTCTCGATCTTAAAATTTCGACCGAGTATTTTTTAATGATTTTTTTTACTAAAACGTAGGCCTAAATTGTTATTTCGTTATTTTTCATTTATTTTAGTCAGCGATCGTATTTTTAAATAATTTAATCGGTAAATACCAACGCCCAAGTAAAATTGAAACCGATTTTATTTTACAGATCGAAACTGGAAAAGTCATTTTGGAAGGTTGTCTCAGCGAAAATTATTACAAAATAAGGAAACTACTGTACGAACAATACGCTATCATATGATTAATTCGAGAAAAACAGATAATATTTCGTGTGATAATAATTTTATCTATAGAAGTAATTTATTTAATTTATTTTTTCACTTGTACATTTTTGTAAATTAAATCATTTTTCTGTAATAAAACAATTCGGAATGAAAATTTTCCATGGTATTGTTAAAACAATTATATACCTTTTGAAAATATATGATGATCGAGCAAAAATTATATTTTTATCGTCGTTTCCTTAGAATAAAAATTACCGAGTTATATCTATTTATTTAATTTAGATAAAACTTGATGAAATAAACGACTTGAACCGCGAATAATCAGTCTAATGATTCTTTTGTTATAGGCCTTGAGTAGGTGAAACTTTCAATTTTTCGTTTTCTTCGGCGTTTCAATTTAACAAAAAGTGATGAGCTGTCATACTCCTGAAGATTCGTTGTTAGTTGGCAGAAAATCATTTTAAAATATTCGAAAAGCGATTTTTTTGGAAAAATTTATAATTTTGAAGAGATCGAAATGCAAAATCATTCAAAATTAAAAACTTCCTTTCATGAATTGACAATAGAGCGGAATAAGAAACAGACACGACATATTGAAGTGGAACTAACCTATAATATGACATTTCGGCTCATTGACGTATTCAGAAAACTCATCGTGTACGCTTTTTTATTCGTTTTAAAAGTAATTTCAGCATTGTATTGTTCAAATTCTCGTATTAATTACAAATTAATTCGCTCGAAACGATCTTATCAGCTTAATTTATCTGAAAAAAATACGTTTTGAAAATGATTGATACAAAGAGCCAATGGTTGGATTGCGATTATCGATAAGAAATATCTGCGATTTTCGACAATCTATGCATTTTGTGTAGTATTGAAAATATTTCTGTGACGTCATAGGTAATTATTTTTGTTGTCAATACACATACACATACAAATACATGAAAATAAGATTGCTATTGCAGCAGTGTGTACTTTTGAAAAGGATGAAGTCGAAAAATTTTGAGTCATTGTGCTCAGTAGAAAATTTGGTGATTAATAACGTGTATAATGAAGAAACGTGAATAGTTTTCGATTAATTCGAACGTGTGCAATGTTTTTCGAAGATATCGCAAGGTAAAATTTTTAATCGAAATAATTTTTCATTAAGTATGTATTAGTGTGCAAGTTTTTTTATCCGATCCTTATACCTACATTATAATATTTAATTGACGAAATGTGAGAAATTTGGACGAAATCGCGTTTACTCTAAATAACGTTCGAATTCGAATGGTAAAATTTGGTGATAGTTCGCGATGTTGGACTCGTAATACTTATATTAATAACAATCAAAATGGAACAAGATTATAAGTTAATTGGTGCCCCTTGCGCGGTGCGAGGGCCATACACATTTTATAAAGCGTTCAAGTACACAAAGAACGGTGTCACGAATATTTTAACAATTAACGAATTTTTCTTCGTCAAATTATGGAACGATTCGGATTTCATTAGCATCGGTGAATTAAGATTATTGTGGGAGGATCAAAGTTGTGATAAAGCTTTGGCCAGCTTGCGATTATACATTTTACCAGAAAATACACCCGATGGCAGAGTAGGTGATATTCACGGAGAGGTAAGGTTTCTATTATTAAATTTAATTAACACTTTACCAGTTTGAATATAGCTACATATATAGTTTATCATTCAAAATTCATCATTACGATCGAGCACTTCGATTCGACATGAAGTGTTTTTTTCTAGCGTTATTTTTTAGAGTTGATAAATTTAGAAAGTTCAATTTTTATTGTAACCTCGATGATCATATCGCCACCGTCGATTTTATATTTTCGGTGTAAATTTTATCTCTTCTGTTTCTCGATGGGTTTAAAAACCACGCCTCGTACAGGTCTCAATCTGGAGCAGTTTTTTTCCAACACGAAAAAAACACCGATTTGAGATTTGTACCGTGTTTCGGTTTCGCATCTCGAAGAGGTGATTTGGGGAAATGAAGTAAAAAAGAGATGTAATGGAGAAGGACTGAAGGAGTCTTGGTTCGTGAATGTGTGAGAGTGAAAATATAATAATACTCTGGTGTATGTGCGAAGTGCAGTTTGAAAACTCGTTCATCTGTTTTTATACCTACAATGTTATTGTCATCGGTTCGAAAGAGCACGGTCAAGTAATTAATTTTTTGTTTATTCTCGTTTTTTCATTTATTCGAACGTCTTCCTCGACATTCGCATCGAAGAAATTTACACGCCGAATGTGGGTCCGGCGGTGGGGGCAAGTTTTTATGTCGAAATTGACTCTGAATTTATTTTTATGGTGTTTAAAACATGTTGAAAATTTTACCAGAGATATTTTTCCGCCGTATGGCCTATGCCTGGGTTTCGTGTAATTTTAATATTCAATTGCTCGCCTGCCTAGTGCCTACTGCCTACCTTTCTCCCCCTCCCCGCCTACTCCGTCACTCGACTGGATGTCTTTGTAAAATGGCGGAAATCGATTATGGAAATAATTGAATTTTTTTTCAAAATGTATCAAGGTTAATTATTTAAAAACTTTCTATTTTCGAGATTTTTATTCGAATTGATTTTTTTATTAATTAATTGTGAGGATAAATATTTTTACAAGATTGTGTGATACTATGACGTCATATTTTTTACTTGTATTTCTATTTTAATTTATTAAAATAACGATTGCGTATTTATAAAATAATAATGATGATGATAACGATTCCAAAACGAATGCAAATGAAGGTCGAATCGTCTCGAAAAATCGTATTTTCTATCGTTTTTTTTCACGTAGCGTGTTAATTGAATTTTTTTGGCTTTGAGAGTAGAATATTTTTGAAAATTTTTTTATCAAATTTAATCGATTTAAGTTATTTTCTTTCTTTTTCGTTTTTCAACGTTACAGTTGTTAAAATAATGTCCTTGACTTGTGTGTGGATTTTGTAAAGTAGATTTTTCCTCTCTTTCGCGAATCAGCCATGTTGGAATTTTTTTTGAAATTATTTTCATCAGTTTCGAAAATAATACATAGTTCGAGTTACGAATTTTTATTTTTTAATTCTTTTACGTTGAGAATTTTTTTTTTTCTAAATCTTTGAAATTCTTTTTTCGACGAATTATATTAATGGAAAATTCCTCGAGTAGGAATATGTGTGGCATCGTTTCGATGCCCTATTAAACGTGCAATATCTACCCATATATATCCGTATATTGCCATTATTTAAACTTAAAATCATAAGTACAATTGCGCATGCGTATTGAGTCGTTCGTAAATTATGTTTTCTTTTCCATTTGCAAACGCGTCCGCGTCGTAGAGTAGAATTTTTTTAATTTTTCCCATTTCTTTCGATCATCTTATATTTTGCTCTCTTTGAGAGCGAATAAGAATAAAATAACCCTTATATTTCAATTGTACCATAATTATGCAGGTTTCAATTCAATTAAAATCCCTTCGACGTTGCCAGATTTATTAGCTGATAGAAAACGAGCATTTCGTAGAGAATATATTTTTGACTTTGTGAAACTTGGAAACTAGTTTGGATGTAGACAGCGATCGCTTGCATTTCTACAATCTAGAATCTACATTCGACTGACAAGACAGACGAGTCCCTTCTGAAACGATGGAAACAATTAGGTTCGGTATGTAAGTGTCGAAGTTGGGAGCGGAGTGGAGTTAGAGTTTATATACGTCCCCGGCAGGAGGGCAGCAGTTCGCAATGCTCGAATGTGTTTGTGTTCCTTCAAATTGACGAAGAGAAAATTTATCGATTTTTCTCCTCTTCTGTACGGCCGAATATTTGTTGAGGTAATTTTATACACGAGATGAAATCTGAAACAGGCTCGGCTTTGGTTCGTTAATGAGGTTTTTTTTGGCCTTATTTCCTGGCTTATTTATTTTTCATAGAGCGAATGAATCCAAATTTTTAGATTTTCGTCGAGGTTATTTGTACGTATATTCGATCGCAGAATAGTGGATTAACGAGGGTTCTTTCGAGAGGGTGGAATTTTGTCGACGGCTTATTTCTTGGTTTTTAGTCAAAGTGGTGAGTGGTTTTGAAATGTGTTTGGAATAAAAATTACCGAAAAAATTTTGATTTAAAATTGAAAGTTTTATTGGCGAAAAAATAATTATACAGCTGGGAAGTGAATTGTGAAGTGTTGAAAATTTTTTCACTTCGAGTTATTAACTTTTAGGCTGAAAAAAAAGAAGAAGAAACACATTTGAAATAGTTCAGTTATTAATATAATAAATTGAAAAAAGTTTAGGAGTTCTCAAAAAATTTTACCGTTATAGAAATGTACAAATATTCCACATTTAGCTCAAAGCTCTTGTTATTCTCATTTTTTTCAGTTTTTCATGGAATTTTTATTTTTCTTCAAGTCTTCAATTTTTTAAAAAGTTTAATGCATTTTTTTCCAAACCAGAAAAAAAACTGCTTTAAATTTTTAGTAAATTTTAATTCAATTTCAAGTTTATAAAAGTTTCTAGTTATTTTAATTCTTTTGAATATTTTGAAATTTGAAATTTTATCCCATTTTTAGCCATTTTCAATTTTACACGATACCTCAAAAAATTTTAAATTTCAATTTTCCACCAATTTTTGTGATTTTAATATTTTTTGCATTCAGTAATTTTTCTAATATTTTTGTATTTAATTTTTTAGTCATTTTCAGATTTTAGCCATTTTTAGTTTTTTTATGTTTTTCAAAATATTTCGAATTTTGATTTTTCTTCCTCTCTTTAATGTTTTTATTTACTTATTGTTGCTCGGCCCTTTGATCATTTGCGACAATTTCCAATAAGTTACAATCTTAAATTTAATAGGTACTTCTAAAATTTGCTACTAGTTTTAATAGAATAATTTTTTTTGTAATTATAATTTCTCTGGTTTTCAATCTTTTCTTATTTTTCCAATGTCTTCAAATTCTAATTTGTTTTTCTAATTTTTTTTAGTCATTTCCCGTGTTTTTTTTTCATTTTTCCCAACAAAATTTGTATTTTAATTTTTTCTCCTTTTTTTTTTTTTTTTTTTTGTAATATGAGACTTGCGCCGGTGTTCATAAGAAATCATTTAAAAAAATGTATTTTTAAATTGAACCGAAAAATTTGCATCCAACTAAAATTATAAATAAACTGTTTTTTCCAAAAAAAACACAAAAAACCTGAAAAAAGTTTCTATTCCAAACATAGGTACATTTTTTGAATAAAATTTTCAAGAGTTAAAGTTCGATAAAAAATTTTAAAAATATCTATGCAAAAAAAATACTTACTTACTTTTAAGCAAAATTAAAACAAAAGTTTTCGAGAAAACGTTACTTGAATCAAACTAAAAACTAGACACACCGTGTCAAAATAGCGGACTTCCTTTTCATTTTCCTGTACAGTTCAGCTTCTTGTGCTCAGAATATCCAATGAGCTTTTCTC